>JASANA010001373.1:0-93782 GCA_030248095.1 Ptycholaimellus sp. GST1_10 | reverse complement strand
CAACCCAGCCAAATTGAATTCTATCCTATGCCTGCTAAAGATATTCTACTGAATGCTTCCTAGTATACTAAACAAGCAGACACCATCATTTTAAACTTATAATTAAAAGAACGTCTCAAAACGATTACCATAAATAATTATGGAACATCAGAAGGTAAGAACGGGCTTCCATTGAGCAGGGCGAACTGGTTGATCGAGACCCGATGGTCGCGTAGGTGGGGGCGACGCTCCTTGATGAGGTTGAAGAGGGTTGGGGATGGCGGCCGGTTTAGCCAGGCGTTGCTTGAAGTCCGAGAAGCGATCCCTTGGCCGCTCCTCCCTAAGACCCTCTCCAATTGGACCTCCCGCCTGCTGGCCTCAAATGGGCTCATCAAATCCGTTCGGGGGGGACGTCCCCCTTCCTCCCTATATCCGCCACTGAGAACGACGCACTCTGCACTAGGTTTCTCGCAAGTTGATTTTGGCAGAAATAGGGCGATTTTCTGCTTATGAGATGGATTAACTGGGCTTTTTGAGATGGGCGCAAACTGTGGGCAACACCGTGCTTGTGGGATGCATCAGCATCTGCTTTTGCTATACATTTGCGCTACGGGTCTTGGCTTCGAGCTTGCATATTAAACTCTGGCTTATAGCTCAATTTCCAGTAGTTCGAGAAGAATCTTTGGTACTTGCTAAATATCAGATAAAAGCAAAACCGGCTGACTCCTAGAACCCCCCCCCCCGAAGACCTACACCCCCCCCGAACTTTTACGCCCCCCCCCCCGAACATATGCACCCCCCCCTGTAGATATACACCCCCCCGAAGGGTACTATATTGAAAATTTTTTTATTGCCTTAACATACTTTCTCTTTACATATCTCGAAATTTAAACTCACAGAATTTTCATTGTTAATAATTAAATACCTACTTTTTTTTTCACAAACATAGTAGTCTAACCGGATGGCGGGCGCATGCCTACCAAGTAGGGGCTTGTTCCCTACCAGGAAGTCCTTTCAAGATTCCAACTGAAAAGCTTAGACGCATGCTAAGTTATCGACGAGGTCATGACTGTGGCAGTACCTACTAGTTATTCTATACCAAGTTCATTGATGTTTTAAAGAGATCAACTCGGTAAGGACTAACTGTAGGTACAACACCACAGTGAAAGGACGAGCCTTTTAGTTTTTGTATTGGCTACGCCCTATATAGCGTTATAGACTATCTTGTGAAGCTCTCATGACGAACACATTCTAAGACTACACTGGGTATAGACTCAGTAATAAAAAGTAGGTATTTTCAAGTTTGTTTAGAAAAAAATTCCCTGAGTTTAAATTTGAGAAGTATGTAACAAAGAAGTATGTTAAGGCGATAATTTTTCAATATATACCCTTCGGTGGGTGTACACACAAGGGTGGCTTCGGGGGGGGGGTGTATATCTTCGTGAGTGTATTTCGGGGGGGGGGGGGTTCTAGGAATCACGCAAAACCATGCCAGGTTTGAAATGAATTTGAAACATCTGACATGTCAGTAAATCTAGAGCCCCGGATGCCAGGGTCTGTAGGGCTGCGCTGAGGCAGAGGCACGCCGCGATACCAGTTCCTCATTGACGGGAAAAGGTTCTTTTTTCGAGATGTTTCCAAATCGCTTAAAAACTAGGTTAGCCGTTTAGGTGAGCATAAAGGTTTCCTCGATGCTTGTTTCCGAGCCGTTCCTGCTGTTGACCACCATCAACCATCGCTTTTATGCCATTCCAATCGATCAGATCAAACCCGGCATTGCAGAGTACTCATTCATCTTTCTAGCTGGAGTCGTGATGTTTCAAGAATTATTTGTCAAGCCAGGAACATGCAACGTCCTTAATATGTTTTTCCCTGAACGGGTCAGGAATCGAAGAATTGCAGAACTGCTCTGGGAAGGCTGGTCCCGAACAGCTGAGCTGAGGCTGGTGGCTGGTGTTTCAGGGCATACGGCTGTGGTGCTGCAGATGCCGCGAGGCAACCTGGTAACTGTCCATCTACGCCCTTTAGCACTCTACCAAGCTGTGCGTCTAGCTACCCGGTTCGAAGTCTTTCTTGGCCTTCATGCGGCGGCATCGACTGAACCTCATTCTGCTGCCTGATCGAGACCCGGCGGCCTTCGCTGCAGAGCTGGGAGACTTCGTGGCGGCCTTGGCCGATGCCAGCCTTCTGAACCTCTTCATCGCCGAGCTCGCCGACGGCAACGTCATCCATCGCCTCTACAAGGACGCTTTCCCGCCTCGGCTCACAGCTCAGACCAATGGAGGCAAAAAGGTTGTTGTTCTTCTTGCTCCCTTTTCAGCGCTTAGCAAAGGAATTATACAAAGTTCTGCAAAATATGTGTCTAATGCCAGCCTCCTGAACCTCTTCAGCCCCCTGAACGTCGTCCATCGCCTCTAGAAGGACGCATTCCCGCCTCAGCTCACAGCTCAGACCAATGGAGGCTGACGGCTCGCCTATGGAAGTTGGCCGAGATTTTGTTTAGCACACTGCACCACATTTCAAGTTGCTACAGTTGAGGTGCAGCCCCAAGCGGAAACTACGAAGCACCCAGCAGCCTTCACCAAGGTTTGATGGGGACAGCTAATTCTAATTCTGGATATTGGATTAGCAGAAGAAAGCTGAGGGAAGAATTAGTACAGTTAGTACATTTTTAAATAGATCAAAATATGTTCAAAATCTAGACGAAGCAGCATATTCATGAAACATTCGCAGTAAATTCCAAATTGCGCGACCTGTTTTGAAAAGGGCTTTCATTCAAAAAGGTATTTGGGTGTTCAGGCAGTAGCCAGGTCTATATTTGTTAAATTCGCACAACCTTTTACTGATAAACCTTGGAGTGGACTTGTAGTTGAGGCATAAATTATGCATATGCTACACTAACTTTGAGGTGTGCCTGATACAGATAGGCCAATTCTAATTTGTCGACAAGCTATCCTCGGTTGCAGGCATTCGCTGCAATCGAAGCAAAACTTTTGCCTAACCTCGAGACTGAACAGCACTAAAGGAATTCTTCGTTTCACGGGGAGAACGATAAATTAAAGATCGATTTCACAAAATAGCTAATTTAATTGAACCAACTCAGATTTCATTTTGCTAAAGGTATACGTATTGAAATTATTGCTGCGAAGTAGACAAAGCCACTCAATGCTGAAACATGCAGGTGGCGGGGGCAGCTGTTACGGCTCCAATCCACCATCCTATGGCGCTGGCGCCAGGCTTCAAAATAAAGGTCCAGCGGTGCTCCGTATACGCAGGGCCGAGCATCCTGGCCAGCAATGGCTTTCTGGACCCAACCCTCTACGCTTGCTTGCCCAACCCTCGACGACGCTCGACCACTGCGTCCTCATCAACGCCAAGTGGCCAAGTGGCAGAGCCTAGGAGCATCGAGAAAGATACGTATTAATAAAACATTGTATCAAGATACGTATTAAGAGAGCTTTACTGAGAAGGTCGAAAGTCTCAGAAACATGGTTGCCCAAAAATTTTGACCCCCCTTTTTTATATTTTTTTTCGAAACTAGAAACAATTCTAAGACTTTTGGTGGTCTGTGAGAGTGCAAAACTTAAAATTCGATTTTTGGTGAATTTTTGAAATGTGGAAAATGACCAAAAATTTGACTGATCATAACTCATTTTCTTCTCAACCGATTTGAATGATTCGACCACCATTCGAACCGTCTTAACGAGTAAAACATTTTGTTTTTTTTGACCAACTCTCTACGATCAAACCCGCTTAGTTATTGACAAAAAACCTCTCTGCAAAGATTTCAAAAATTCGGTTTTTTTGCAATTTTGTTGAAAAAATTTCTTTTCCGACAAACGGGACCCATTTTTTCTGAAAATTCAGGTATTTTAACCTATATGTACCAATCCATGGCTTCAGAAATGTTGGGCCAGCAGAGATATTTGAGGTTAAAAATGAAAACTCCCATTTTGCCCCTATGTTATAACATAGGCAAAAAATGGTCGAAAAAATTTTTGTCTCAAAATTCCATTTTTTGGCTCAGAAAATTTTGTTTGCCTCGTATTTATCTTACTTTGTGGTTTTTAGCCTCATTTTTAACGCATGAGTGGGAAAAATTTGACATTGTTTTTCCCTAAGCTATAACATAGGCATACGAAAATTCCCTGCACTGTTTTACTGCTCAAGCGCTAAATCTGCACTAAAAACCACAAAGTAAGATAAATACGAGGCGAAATAAATTTTCTGAGCCAAAAAAATTGAATTTTGAGACAAAAAATTTTTCGACCATTTTTTGCCTATGTTATAACATAGGGGCAAAATGGGAGTTTTCCTTTTTAACCTCAAATATCTCTGCTGGCCCAACATTTCTGAAGCCATGGATTGGTACATATAGGTTAAAATACCTGAAGTTTCTGAAAAATTGGGTCCCGTTTGTCGGAAAAGAAATTTTTTCAACAAAATTGCAAAAAAACCGAATTTTTGAAATCTTTGCAGAGAGGTTTTTTGTCAATAACTAAGCGGGGTTTGATCGTAGAGAGTTGGTCAAAAAAAACAAAATGTTTTACTCGTTAAGACGGTTCGAATGGTGGTCGAATCATTCAAATCGGTTGAGAAGAAAATGAGTTATGATCGGTCAAAATTTTGGTCATTTTCCACATTTCAAAAATTCACCAAAAATCGAATTTTAAGTTTTGCACTCTCACAGACCACCAAAAGTCTTAGAATTGTTTCTAGTTTCGAAAAAAAATATAAAAAAGGGGGGTCAAAATTTTTGGGCAAGGGACTTTTGAAACTCTCAATAAAGCTCTCTTAAGGAACCTGGCTCTTCTTACATGCTAGGAGGTTTTGAAGTCTAGCCTTGCATTTGATAGATGAGATAGCTTAAGGTGTGTCTAGCTAAACTTTTCCTCTAGGTTTTCGAATCACCTCTCCGCATTATACCGTCAGTCATAGATGCAATTTGATGTTTTTTTAGTTAATTGAACATTTAGCACCAAAACTAGGCACACAAACCAAACAACCGTTTCCGCAGCTTTGAAATCCTCATACCCCAATTCGCCAGCAATTACCTCCATCTGCTACCAATACTCCACTTCTGCGCGAAGGCCGCCTGCTCGGTTGGCTCATGTTTCACCTGGTGATTGAGTACGCCTTGAAGCCTTCTATCATTAATATGTTCTTGTCACTCGGATTTGGTCATGGTTTAAGCTGTGGTATATGGCTCGGTAAAAGCAACTGGTATTACTCATGCTCAAATTGCATAGATCTGTGGACTTATTTGAATTTGCTGATGATGGCCATACTTTTGGGCACTGGCCCATGAATTACCAACTATTATTTATTGGTTTGATTGCATCGCTTTTCAAATAACTGCTACTAGAAGATGAGCAGCTTAAAATACTTAGTTTTGGCAGGTCTCTAATGAGAAGAAGCGCAAAGAAGCAGGGAAGACTGGAGCGAATTCATCAAGCTTGAAGAAGAAAGGAAGCCAGCCGCGAAAAAGAAAGGCAAATTGATGCTGGCGTGTTGTGCTGGCGTGTGATCCTTGAAGAAACTAAATTCTAAACTAAAATGATAAAAATGCTCTTCACACTTTTTCCTTGCAATACCAATATTCCTCATTATCAACATTGTTGATTCTTTTGTGTTGCTATTGATGATCAATTTTTGGAGTTTGCTGCCATGTTTCCGAATTTCTAAAATGAAGGAAGTTTTAGCAAGGGGTGGATAGGAAAGCAATCGGCAGCCTCTAGGGACGCATCTCTCGAATATTCTCTTCTATCTTGGACACGCCCCTGAGAGACAAACTTAGGGGAGGAAAGCTAATATGCGGATTTAGGTGCAGAGATAGAAGCAGCTTTGCAGATAGATGTTGCCGCCATCAATGCTGGTGATGCAATAGGGTACGGTGCCGGTAACGAGAGCCATCGGCATGCCGCAGTAGTTGCCTGCAGTTTTCGCACCTTATGATTGATTAAAGGCCTCAAAAAAGCCAAAACCTGCCCCCGCTATGGAAACCCCTGTCGTGGCCACATCCCAGAGCGGCGGATATGTGGACCACGGAAGACAGTCTGCAAGTCACCACAGCTGAGATGAGAGAGAGCGATGATAGGGGGATTGAGAAAATTGGGGAGGCTACCGATGCCAGTGGCCGATTTGGTGGCGCCACTGGCGATGGCCTCTTGAGTGGCTGTAGCGTAGTCGCTGGTGCAGCTAGTGGCCAGCCCACAGAATGCGGGGCCGGGGTAGCGGGAATTCGCTTCTTGAAGACACTGACCACCTGTGAACGTTGTCGAATTGATGGAGGAGGCAGGAGCGATCGTTGAAGTTGTTGTCGTTAGCGACAGTTCTGTTCCGCCTATCAATATAGGAGGATAATAGGGAGCAATTGAGGTCGATGATGAGGTGAAGAAACAGTAGGCGGATTCTAGAAGTACGTGATCGCTGCTGCTCATGGTGCCATCCCAGGTGCCCATGGATGGAGAGCCACTGTTGGCCACAATTGTGGGGATACTCGTGTTACGGGCAAACTGAGAACTGAAACGGTTGCCGGCAGAAACTAACAAAATGAATGCGAATTACGGCCTTGTCATAATAGTGCATGACTGACGCGAAATCGTAGGGCTGGTTAAGGTTTGTGTAGCTTTCCGCTGGGGAGACGATTTGGAAATTATTCTCTTTACCCTCCTGTCAGGAACAAAGGATTCATTGGATTGTAGCATCAAGAAAGATGAACTTGACTGTTGGCCCACTGAATGGTTACGTATTGGTCTCGATCCACTCGAGTTTGCGTATGCGGCATGCCGAGGGCGTGTAGCATTTCATGCACTGCCACTGTGCCTAGACCCTTAAAGAAACATTTTAACTAACAGGGTAACATCGGTTGTCTCCTATAGATAGATGAGCGGCCTTGAAACTTAGCCAGTTGTCATGTCTCATTTATGCCTTTTATCAAATGTTTAGAATTCGTTTACTAAATAAATCATGTATTTTCGTCAGCCTTTCATCATGGAGGTGTGTTAGCAATGAATGCAATGGAGGGAACGCTCTTTAACATGGGGACGGGGCCAGAACAGTAATTAGCAAAAGTTATAAAACAGGAGATCCGGAGTGCCCGACTTCGGGTGGCTGGTGTGAGCCGATTTCTAAAGCTGCAGAGACTTATATAGGCTCTAAAACCCTTCGATAGGTCTAAGCAGTGGTAAAGTCCATTTTTCCAAATCTGCCAGGGAGAAAAATAATGCCAAAAATCAAAGGTGGCCTTTTTTTGCTGGTATTTTTGGGTTTTTCCACAATACTTAAAATTTTGATGTTTCAAAATAGAAAAATGATAGAACGGTTTTAGACGGCAATAAATAAACATGCAATTTGTAAAATTTGCTCATGATGTGGCTTGGCAACATTGCTTGGATCAGAGGCGGCGCATCTTGGCGACAGCCGAGAATACCTTGTTTTGAACAGTGATCTGCGGCGCCCATGCCCTACTTCCTCCGACTTCCCTGCCCTGCCCTTCGCAGCATATGGTTAGGGAAATTAAGTTTGATCAAATTTAGGGAAATGAAGTGTATTCTCTAACGTTTCACACAAAATAAAAAGAACTTCAAATGAAACTCCGCATAAATATTCGTAAATATTTAAAAATTGTAGAAAGAAATGAAAGAATGAATGAAAGAAAGAATGCCTATGAAAGAAACAATGAGAGATATAAAGTATGAGTTAACGTGATCGCTGCAGTTGTTGGAGATACCCATCACTTGGCCGATAGCTATATTGCCGATGTAGGAATAGCCACCACATCCTACAGAGCCAAAAGTCCTCAAATTATTCTAGAAGTGTCTGACCAACCGCCAGTGCCAGAGTCGACAACAATGATGCAGTTGCCTTGGGCGTTGGCTAGACAATTAGCTTCGCTCAATTCCACTGTGAAGCAGACGCAGCTAACAGTTGACCTTCCAATTAATCACAAGCATTTTTGTATTTCATCCTAGCTTTATTTTCTGCTGCATTTTTAGATGGCATCAGACTATTTTGCTTTAAAAATTGAAAAAGCAATAATGGTATATGAGAACTGGATGTAGTTGAGAGATTCGATGATCCCACTCCTCACTTCCTCAGAGGCTGAAATTGGCCAATGTTTTGAGCCGCACATGACATGATAAGAGGCGATTAACTGATTGTGCTGTCAATGAAGATTGAGATGCATTTATTCTCAGTGGAGTTCATATCAAATTTAGACTGAGGCATGAAGTTGGCACGTTGAAGGCATGAAGTTGGCTAAAATGGCACGTTTTCGACGTTTGCTCTACAATGGAAGCAGCATGCCTCTTTACAACTATCAGATGTTTCAGCAAAGCTACAAACCGGAGCTGAGATGCTTAATTGAAGGTCGAATTCCTCGAACTTGGGAGGGGGAGTGGAAAAAGCGGCGGCAGCCTTCTGGCAATCGCCAAGTGCTTCATCTGCCTGCTGTTCACTGAGCAGGATGTCCTCTTCTACTAGCATCACGTTCTCCATGTCTGCCAGCTCCTCAGCTGTCTGAATGAAGAAGGTGAATAGGGTGCTAAGAAGTAGGAAATAAAAAAGCACCCTTGGTTTCCCATGCCCCTGAAGGCTGGCCAACTTGCTGCGACACTCGGCCAGTCGGCCCATCTTCTGCTCATGGGCCAGCACAGCTGCTTGGGCTTCGGCTAAGCTTTTCAGTCCTTTTGCTCGCTTTAGCATCCGAGCCATCGAATTTCTAGAAAAAGCATATAATTTATTTTTTATTTGATACTGTCATTGCCCGGTGTCCCTCAAACGGTAAGTCTCACTGCAAATAAAAAAACCCAACCCCCTGGCCTCAGGTTACCAGGGCCCAAGTTGCCTTCTGTTACCCTCTCACAACCCGACCTTGGCAAATGTGCCTAAGTTTCCTTGCAGACAACTAGCAGCCTACGCTCTTCACTCCCTTCCCTCGCTTCAGCACCCGAGCCATCGAATTTCTCAAGGATCCTCTACAGGGTGTTCAGGTTACCAGGCAACGCCTGACTTTGCTGGGCTCTAAAATGTTTTCCTGTGCCTCTGGGAATCCCATTCCAAAAGGAGCATAAAATATAAGCTTTTGTTAATATTTCCACCAAAGAATGAGGGGAAAAAACAAAAAATGGACTCACACCATAGTTTAGAAAATTATAACCCAAAAATGGAGCTGTCCAAAATTTAATGGAAATGATAAGGAGCAGCTGGGCCACCCGGCCTACCAGCAGCGGGGCAGCCCAGACGCAGCTCCCCCTCTTCAACACAGGATAACCAAGGGCGTCTGCCAGATGCACCACCTTGCTCCTGTGTTGAAGAGGGGGAGCTGCGTCTGGGCTGCCCCGCTGCTGGTCGGCCGGGTGGCCCAGCTGCTCCTTATCATTTCCATTGAATTTTTGACAGCTCCATTTTTGGGTTATAATTTTCTAAACTATGGTGTGAGTCCATTTTTTGGTTTTTCCCCTCATTCTTTGGTGGAAACATTAACTAAAGCTTATATTTTATGCTCCTTTTGGAATGGGATTCCCAGAGGCACAGGAAAACATTTTAGAGCCCAGCAAAGTCAGGCGTTGCCTGGTAACGTGAACACCCTGTATTTTAATCTTCTCTTGCGCCATCCTGAGCAGAAGCTGGCCACGTGAAATCACATTCGTTGCCTCAGACTATTGAGTAGGCAAAGACATTTTGCAACCGGGTTGCCTCACGTGAGGCGTGGAGCTTCTGTGCTCTGGCAGTGTTGCCGTTTTTTTATGGCATAATGTGTACATTACAGAATCTTATACAATCCATATAATGTATAGTATTGTATAATTGGCTGATTGTAATGTGAATGTATGTATAACTTTTGAGAGGCCAAAATATGCCTTAATTATGCCATAACTGGGCCTGTTATGGCATAACTGGGCTTGATATGGGCTAGTTATGAGATATCTATGCTCCAGTTTGCATTGTGGGATTTCGCCATGCAACTAATGCATAGATTGCAGAGGTGCAGCAAAGGCTTAAGCTTCTCTGTGCTGTTTGCCATGCAACCAATGCATAGATTGTAGAGGTGCAGCAAAGGCTCCAGCTTCTCTGTGCTGTTCGCCATGCAACCAATGCATTGATTGGTTATGCCGATTTGGCGTTACGCCGATTCGGCGTTACGCCATTTCGGCGTTACGCCGTTTCAGCGTTACGCCGTTTAGGCGTTACACCGCATAGATTGCAAAGGTGCAGCAAAGGCTTCAGCTTCTCTGTGCTGTTCGCCATGCAACCAATGCATAGATTGCAGAGGTGAAGCAAAGGCTCCAGCTTCTCTGTGCTGTTCGCCATGCAACCAATGCATAGATTGCAGAGGTGCAGCAAAGGCTCCAGCTTCTCTGTGCTGTTCGACATGCAACCAATGCATAGATTGCAGAGGTGCAGCAAAGGCTCCAGCTTCTCTGTGCTGTTCGCCATGCAACCAATGCATAGATTGCAGAGGTGCATCAAAGGCTCCAGCTTCTCTGTGCTGTTCGCCATGCAACCAATGCATTGATTGGTTATGCCGATTTGGCGTTACGCCGATTCGGCGTTACGCCGATTCAGCGTTACGCCGATTCGGCGTTACGCCATTTCGGCGTTACGCCGTTTCAGCGTTACGCCGTTTAGGCGTTACACCGCATAGATTGCAAAGGTGCAGCAAAGGCTTCAGCTTCTCTGTGCTGTTCGCCATGCAACCAATGCATAGATTGCAGAGGTGAAGCAAAGGCTCCAGCTTCTCTGTGCTGTTCGCCATGCAACCAATGCATAGATTGCAGAGGTGCAGCAAAGGCTCCAGCTTCTCTGTGCTGTTCGCCATGCAACCAATGCATAGATTGCAGAGGTGCAGCAAAGGCTCCAGCTTCTCTGTGCTGTTCGCCATGCAACCAATGCATAGATTGCAGAGGTGCAGCAAAGGCTCCAGCTTCTCTGTGCTGTTCGCCATGCAACCAATGCATAGATTGCAGAGGTGCAGCAAAGGCTCCAGCTTACTCTGTGCTGTTCGCCATGCAACCAATGCATAGATTGCAGAGGTGCAGCAAAGGCTCCAGCTTCTCTGTGCTGTTTGCCATGCAACCAATGCATAGATTGCAGAGGTGCAGCAAAGGCTCCAGCTTCTCTGTGCTGTTCGCCATGCAACCAATGCATTGATTGGTTATGCCGATTTGGCGTTACGCCAATTCGGCGTTACGCCGATTCAGCGTTACACCGATTTGGCGTTACGCCATTTCGGCGTTACGCTGTTTAGGCGTTACGCCATTTCGGCGTTACGCCGCATAGATTGCAGAGGTGCAGCAAAGGCTTCAGCTTCTTTGTGCTGTTCGCCATGCAACCAATGCATAGATTGCAAAGGTGCAGCAAAGGCTCCAGCTTCTCTGTGCTGTTCGCCATGCAACCAATGCATAGATTGCAGAGGTGAAGCAAAGGCTCCAGCTTACTCTGTGCTGTTCGCCATGCAACCAATGCATAGATTGCAGAGGTGCAGCAAAGGCTCCAGCTTCTCTGTGCTGTTCGCCATGCAACCAATGCATAGATTGCAGAGGTGCAGCAAAGGCTCCAGCTTCTCTGTGCTGTTTGCCATGCAACCAATGCATAGATTGCAGAGGTGCAGCAAAGGCTCCAGCTTCTCTGTGCTGCTGGCATTACGCCAATTCGGCGTTACGCCGATTCGGCGTTACGCCGATTCGGCGTTACGCCGATTCAGCGTTACGCCGATTTGGCGTTACGCCATTTTGGCGTTACGCTGTTTAGGCGTTACGCCATTTCGGCGTTACGCCGCATAGATTGCAGAGGTGCAGCAAAGGCTTCAGCTTCTTTGTGCTGCTCGCCATGCAACCAATGCATAGATTGCAAAGGTGCAGCAAAGGCTCCAGCTTCTCTGTGCTGTTCGCCATGCAACCAATGCATAGATTGCAGAGGTGAAGCAAAGGCTCCAGCTTACTCTGTGCTGTTCGCCATGCAACCAATGCATAGATTGCAGAGGTGCAGCAAAGGCTCCAGCTTCTCTGTGCTGTTCGCCATGCAACCAATGCATAGATTGCAGAGGTGCAGCACAGGCTCCAGCTTCTCTGTGCTGTTTGCCATGCAACCAATGCATAGATTGCAGAGGTGCAGCAAAGGCTCCAGCTTACTCTGTGCTGTTCGCCATGCAACCAATGCATAGATTGCAGAGGTGCAGCAAAGGCTCCAGCTTCTCTGTGCTGCTGGCGTTATGCCGATTCGGCGTTACGCCGATTTGGCGTTACGCCGATTCGGCGTTACGCCATTTCGGCGTTACGCCGTTTAGGCATTACGCCATTTCAGCGTTATGCCGCATAGATTGCAGAGGTGCAGCAAAGGCTTCAGCTTCTTTGTGCTGTTCGCCATGCAACCAATGCATAGATTGCAAAGGTGCAGCAAAGGCTCCAGCTTCTCTGTGCTGTTCGCCATGCAACCAATGCATAGATTGCAGAGGTGCAGCAAAGGCTCCAGCTTACTCTGTGCTGTTCGCCATGCAACCAATGCATAGATTGCAGAGGTGCAGCAAAGGCTCCAGCTTCTCTGTGCTGTTTGCCATGCAACCAATGCATAGATTGCAGAGGTGCAGCAAAGGCTCCAGCTTCTCTGTGCTGTTCGCCATGCAACCAATGCATAGATTGCAGAGGTGCAGCAAAGGCTCCAGCTTCTCTGTGCTGTTCGCCATGCAACCAATGCATAGATTGCAGAGGTGCAGCAAAGGCTCCAGCTTCTCTGTGCTGCTGGCGTTACGCCGATTCGGCGTTACGCCGATTTGGCGTTACGCCGATTCGGCGTTACGCCGATTCAGCGTTACGCCGATTTGGCGTTACGCCATTTCGGCATTACGCTGTTTAGGCGTTACGCCATTTTGGCGTTACGCCGCATAGATTGCAGAGGTGCAGCAAAGGCTTCAGCTTCTTTGTGCTGTTTGCCATGCAACCAATGCATAGATTGCAAAGGTGCAGCAAAGGCTCCAGCTTCTCTGTGCTGTTCGCCATGCAACCAATGCATAGATTGCAGAGGTGCAGCAAAGGCTCCAGCTTCTCTGTGCTGTTCGCCATGCAACCAATGCATAGATTGCACAGGTGCAGCAAAGGCTCCAGCTTCTCTGTGCTGTTCGCCATGCAACCAATGCATAGATTGCAGAGGTGCAGCAAAGGCTCCAGCTTACTCTGTGCTGTTCGCCATGCAACCAATGCCAAAACGGCGTAACGCCGAATCAGCGTGAGGCTGAATCAGAGTAACGCCGAAACGGTGTAACGCCGAATCAGCGTGACGCCGTTTCGGCATAACGCCGTTTTGGCGTAACGCCATTTCGGCATTATGGCCGATTCTCAATGTATATTATACAATTACAAAATATTGTGAAATTGTATAACCCATAATTGTATTGTATAACAGGGCTAATAAAATATAAAGGAGGCTATAAAGGAATCCAAATAGAATTGCGCGGCCTGAGAATGGTTATAATTAATATTTACTTTACTCATTAATTATCGCCATTTCCGTCACTGGCCAAACAAAAGTGAGTAAAGGCCTGAAGTTCTTTAAATGCAACAGCATTTAAATTGCGACAGCTTCGGCGTGCTTATGAATGTTTTTTCCTAATTTTGCCATTCATAAGGAATCTGGAAACTCCGCAAAAAATGGAACCCCAATCCATGAAAAGTCCAAAAAAGAAACACGTTCTCTGCCGCGGCCCACCTAGACTACCTCCGGTAGATTCAATGGGGGTCCGCGGCGCCCCGAGGGAGACAGGTATCCTAGGGCGACCAGTCTACAAACCCCTTCGTAGCCCTATACTCACTAGAAAAAGGGCTGCCTTACGAACGGCAGAAAACGAATGCAAACGGAGAAAATACGGGAGCTCTCCGGTTCGTACCCAAAACTGGGCAAAGAACATCAAACAAAAAACCTTATACAAAACAGACGGAACTATCAAGGAGCAAATTGAGGAAAACAAAACTCAGAGGAAATGCGGGAGGGGCCCCCCCCGTCAATGGTGGGGCCCAAACAACAATCACGGAAGTTCTACAACATATTCACAAAAACGAATAGCACATACCCTAACGAGAAATATAACATGCAGAAGTAAAAATGTGATATATCTACTAAGCTGCACATACAAAGACTGCACAGCGAAATACGTGGGCCTCACCAAACAACAGATAAATACTCGAATGGGACAACACAGGAGAAATATACAAAAAAACGAGAACTACACACACCTATATGAACATCTAAACAATGCTCATGGAAGTACTTGTCAACCAAAATTAACTATATTACACACCTGGGAACAAAACGACCCAAAACTCGAAGAGCTGGAGACAATGTACATCCTGGCCTTAAATACGGCCTTCCCTTGGGGTCTGAATACAAACATACAGGGGTACGGAAGCATACTGGAGGATACGAACCCTTACGACAGGAGAAAACCTCCTTGGTTCACAATTACCCTACACAGAGCTCTCAAGCGTACAATAAATCCATTCAAACTTAAAACCAAAACAACCCTTAAAAATATAAAACAAATCAAAACCAATACCATCGGCACTGCGGAAATCTATGGAGAGAAAGGAAAACAAAAACCAGAATACCTACACCAAATCCAATACAACGGAATAGAACTTTTCAACATACTACAAAAACTGAAAACCAAAGAAACCAAAAAATTAACAGAACAAATAGAACTGGAAACCGATAAATACGGCTATAGACTATATCAACTAATTTGCGCCTACAAAAGGGCCAGAGATATGAAAGAAAAACCTACAGCACAGGCCGAAGACATGGCAAAACCAAAGGAAGTTCGACTTCCATTCCAGCACATCAACAACTACAGCAATCACTTCAAACCTCAGACGATCTTGAAGAAATTAAAACTGGACAAGAATCTAACTGCCAAAACCCA
Source organism: Ptycholaimellus sp. GST1_10 (assembly GCA_030248095.1). NCBI lineage: Eukaryota > Metazoa > Nematoda > Chromadorea > Chromadorida > Chromadoridae > Ptycholaimellus > Ptycholaimellus sp. GST1_10. The sequence continues at coordinate 78,889 of JASANA010001373.1, read as the reverse complement.
AAAAACGAAATTCTCATTTTATACAAAACCCACAATTACCTTAGGAAGCATGCTACTAAGCTACAGCAACTTCCTCAAGAAATTAACAAATAATGAACTACAACAAATAGCGAAGGAGGAATGCACTTGCGAGAAATACGACGAAAAATACAAACACTACGGACATATAAATACGGGCAACTTCAAATTCCTAGGATTGGAAAACACCCTATTGAGCAGAGGCACCAAATTCAGACCGCATCTTCAAGCGGACGCAGAAAGTGCCCTGCAATTAGCGCTGGAAGCAATGCAGACTTGGATACTAGCAAAATACAGAGAAAAGGAAATATCGGGACAAGAAAAATCAATCATCTACGGGAAAATACATACATACATCGGGCATGAATATCATCGACAAAAAACAGAAAAGGAAATGGCAGCCAACAGGAGATACCAAAACCTATGCAAAAGATCAGAAACTTCCATTAGAAGCATACAGAAGCAAACAAAGGCCTTCATAGTAACACCAGTGGACAAAGCCGCTACCAATTTCGCTATTATCTGCAGAAAATATTACATTAACCGCCTATGTGAAGAATTAGGCATAGAAATCACACCAGAAAACCAAATCAAAGCAACAGGAAACGACACATACAAGTTAAGCGACATAAGCTCGGACACCATTATACAAACACACAGACAGAGGCACAAGGAAACTTTCGGGGGACATCGAAATCAAAGCTTACACGAACTCTACCCCAGAGACGCTATACTACCGGTTTTATGGCACAGCCCGAAGTACCACAAAAACCCCATTAAGGCTAGATTCATCGCAGGCGCTTCACGATCTTCAACTAAAAACATGGAAGAACTACTAACTAGGATACTAGCCACAGTTAAAATATACTGGCAAAAATACACTCGGAAAGTAGGGGAAAGCAGAGGACTAAATCTGACCTGGAGTATCAAAAACTCAATGCAAGCCAAATTCCTGCTGAACAAGCTCGGCAAAAAGAACGGCAAAATGTATACAGCCGATTTCAGTACACTATTCACAGCACTCGAACACGAATTAATCAAGAAAAGCCTAGGAGAAATACTAGACATCACAAACAGACGATACAAACTAGTCAACATACATGGCAAAAGCTACCTACACAACAACGTGCAATTGGCAAACAAAAGTTGGACTATGAACGAGGTCAAGAGTCTAATCTCATTCCTCACCGATAATACATTCATAAACTTCAGCGGCATGGCATTTAGACAAACCAAGGGAATCGCAATGGGAGCCAGCTGCAGCCCAATTATCGCAGACCTGGTTCTCAGCAAACTCGAATACGACTACCTAAGCAACCCAGCAAACATAGCAGAGGCCAAAAGACTAAAATACACATGTCGTTACGTAGACGACATCCTAACGATCAACACCGACTGCATGAAAGAATGCCACAAAGAAATATACCCACCATCACTCCCCTTGAGCTTCGAAGAAGAACAAGAAGGCTGGATACATTTTCTGGACCTAGACATCCACACTCTCGAAAACCGTACAAGGCTATATGATAAACGTAGGGCATTCCCATTCAAGGTACTTTGCTTACCTTTCAAGACCAGCAACCAAACACCGACCATCGGACAAAATGTGCTGTTCTCCCAAATTCTTAGAACAATTAACTCTAGCAGAATCTGGGAGGACTTTGAAATCGATATTAAAATCCTATTCTCAACATTCATGGAAAGAGGATTCTGTTTCGAAGATATACAAAAAACAATCAAAAAACTCCAAAAACTCTACCCAAAAATTACGGACAAACTTATCAAAGGGAAAAATCAAAAATTATCCAAAATAGAGATTTAAGCAATCCAAAATACACAATAAGACTAAGTTCATCAAGATGGAAAACACATATAAATGCACCCTAACTGGAGTAAATTCATTAGCTAATATTACCAAATTACCAGATCCAACTGACGAGCCTCTCTGGTAACCCTAGTCTTGGTTGATAGGCGAAACTAGGGGACAGGCAGAATCTGCATTGTCAAATATTAACAATATATTCTTGGAACTGTGACACTTGCAAATTCGTCTTCATGAATTCCGCAAATCGAACACACAATCACGACTAAAGTACAAAATTACCAAAGAAGAAGAAGAACCCCATAAAGTGATTCGATTGATATACAATTTTCCTAAATTTATTTTTCTGCAAAATTTATGCTGTAGCAATATTAAAATGTCTATGTAATTTATTTCAATAAACTAAGGCCGCGCATCTGTAGGCGACAACCAAATATACATCCAAAAAATCGCAAACAGCATTCGATTACTGTTGTTGTTTTGTTTGGGTGGTTGGGTTGGTTGTTGAAAGAGGGGGAGGGGGGGGTTGGGGGTTTGGGCCTGGCTGGGGGGGGGCGGGGGGGGGGCGGAGGGGCGCGGGGGGGGGAAGCGTTTATTGGTGTTTTTGTCGCCCGGGCGGGGGGGGGGGGGGGTGGTAGGGGGGGGGGGGTTTTTTTTTTTTTTTGTTAGGGTTCGGGTGGTTTTTTTTGGTTTTTGGGGGGTTGGGAGTGGGGGTGGGGCGTTGGGGGCGGGGAGGGTTGGTTTTGGGTGAGTGGGGGGGAGTGGGGGGGGTATTGTGGGGGTTGTGTGAAATGGGGGTTTTTTGTTTTTTTGTGGTGTTGGGGATTTTGGGGGCGCGGGGGGGGGGGGGGGGGTATAACAAAGCAGGGGGGTGGGGAGGGAGGGAAGAATATTGGGGGGGGGGGGGGGGAGGGGGAGGGCCGCCCGCGGGGGGGGGGGGGGGGGGTGAAATAAAAAGGGGGGGTTGAGAAGGGAAGGTTTTTTTTTTGGGGGGGGGGGAGGAATGACAAAAACCGGGGGAGGCCCAAAAGGCGGAGGAAAACAGGAGAAAACTACTCAAAACCATTTGTCCGAACTCCTCCTTCTCCTTCTCCTTCTTCTCCTCCGCATCTATTCTTGAAATGAGAGTAGGTATTCATTTCTTCCCCCCAACCCCCTTCCCCGGGATTATGGGCCCCATTTGCCTCGAGCAAAAAGTCAAGGAAATACATCTACTACTAGTGGAATTTGCTGCGTCATCTGCATTTTGTTTTTGGCGCGCATGGAAAGAGACACTGAACTGCGCGCCAAAAACAAAATGCAACTGTCCAAGCAGCAGATTCCACTAGTAGTAGATGTATTTCCTTGACTTTTTGCTCGAGGCAATTACAAAATTTGGAGAAAAGAGACCACATTTGGCTTGCCGATGGTACCAGTTATTTAAGTTAATGATTCAAGTGGCTAGTTAGTTAGTTTAGGCCAATTTATGAAGGGCGGCAGTTCACCTCATGGGTTCAGCCACTTTGTGCAAATGAACCCCATGTTATACTAGTTCGAACGAGCCTGAGAAACCAGCTCTTGACAAAATAATTTCAGGCCAGCTAGTGACTAGGGATTTCTTAAGCAGCTAACCACAATTTTTAAGGCTAAGCTCTCAATTCAACCCTGGTGCCAGGATGAACTGCTGCATAGCTCGGGAATGGGGCTTACTTTATTATGCTCATAAACCGTATGGTTATTGGTTCTCATATTTATTACCTATGATGACCGAAATAATTGGGCAAGATTTTATGACCTTCATCCCTATAATCACAAAAAATCGTCTGAATTCTATCTCGTCAACCGAATAGCATCAGCTGCCGTCTTCCGATGCGCGAATGCAATGAAACCAAAACGTCAACCATTTTTTACATCGGCAAGCAGCAGAGGTTTTTGGATGCCGGTAGGTCACAAATGGGAACCTGTAGAGCCTCAAAGCCGGTTTCGGCAGCGTAGTCTTGGACGTCTTCCCGGTTGACGACGATTTGGACGACTCGATGCAAGATCTGGGTTAGAGCGGGAGTCCTACTTGGATGGGAGGCAGATGAGGGTGGGTTTGAGGATGAAAACCTCATCAGAGACGTAGTCCCGGGCCACGCGGGGGATGAAGTCCACGCTGCAGCCTTAGACTGCCGCATACTGTGTCACTTTGATCGCCTTTCAAGGTAAATTGCTGTGGTTTGTTGACTTAGTCTTCGGAACTGGCTTGAGGGCATCACTAGTTTTCCAATTGCAGCTCAAGCATATTGCTTTGGGCTTGAGGACGTTCAAATTCCACCAATTCAAATGCTTCGTGAGATGACTTCATATCTTCTTTGTCATTTATCTACGACGCATTGCAGCTCTTGTTGCTATTGGGATAAAAACGGTTAAAAAAATAAGAAACAGGGCGTGAAGGTGCCAGGAGTCTGCCTGCCAGAACCTGGGTGGGAGGCAAGGAACGGGATTCTCCCTATCACCATCCTCCCGCCCTGCGAATGATGGCCTTCCCTGATCTCATAGTTGAAGGTTGCCCAGCTTTATTTGCTTTCACACTCCTCACTGGTCTTCGTAGACTGGCCCAGCCTACTACCGGGCTAGCTTATGTTTCATCTTTGTAATAAGCTTCCTTTGCATCCGATCTTAGTCATTAGGACGATCATTATCTTTCCCACGGTATTAGTCATTAGGACATCGATTAAATGAAGCCGTTGTTACCAGGCTCTGACCTGCCTCGCGGAATGTTTCCGAGATGGTATATATAGCGTAGAAATATAGCAAACGCAATGCAGTTGCACCTTTGTAAGCCCTCCTTACTGACTGAACCGATTCGGGAGAGGCGAGGTTAGTTTGAATCTAAACCTAAGGCTGCTGAACGGAGGCCTCAGTCACTCTACAGCTCACTTCTCCGACAGCAACATCGAGGTGCACGTCTGCCTCGCCAAGGAGGATGGACGAGTTGTCCCCGGAGTTCTTTTCCTCATTCCAGCCCTCTCTACCTACATGCCCGCCCCTCAGAGCCTGTTGACAATCTGTGACAACATCCACAGCATGGTCTACTACTACTACCATGTGAAACAGCCTAGGTGGACGGAGACCCTCAAGGCTGTTAACTTATCTTTGGAACTTTTCTGGTTAAAGGAGGGAAGGAGAGTAGGTTTGAGATCAGCCTGCTGGAGCGGATGAAAGGCTCTGAGTCGAATGTGCATTTTTGCATCACCTTCCGCCACCCCAGCTCCTAGGAGACTGCTGATACAGGAGGTTAGCAAAGTTTGCTTGTATTGTCTGAGTTAGATCACTTCCGGCTATACCAATTGATGGTTTCTAGCCTTCACCTATTCTATGTTGTTGTCTGAAACATCAGGTAACGTCTATTGTGGCCTGCCTTTCGCAAGTTCCACATCAGCGCATTTCTCAGCTGCTTCAAGAAGTTTCTATCAAAGTCGCAGTATACAATTTAATTTTTTTAACAAAATAAAATATTAAAGTTTTGGCCTCAGAGTTTGTGATGGACCGTCATCCTCAATGCCCAGAAGTTCCCCGCATATCTGGCAGACTGACTTTTTGGATGGGAGGAGCTATGAGAGGAAAAGACGGTTAAAATTCGTCTGGCCACAGACGCGGTGCATGATCTATAATATGCCAAAGAAGTATTTCTTCAATGGACTGAGTAGGCTGCAATGGGGCATGTCTAGGGGCATACCATGGGGGGTGATTTATTCGTACCCCAAATACAATCAACTATAACTCCATAGTTACTCAATATTGTTGACGCAAATTTAACACAAGTTGACCCTAAATGTCCTTAACATTGTGCTAAATTTTTGTGGCAAACGAATGTTTTGTTGCGGATTTATGACCATTTTTCTAACTTGAGTCATTGTATCACTGCCCACTAAGTGGAACAAGCCATTTTGGCTAAAAAAAATAAATTTTTCATGATTTGCAAGACCCTAAAACATCATATAATTTGCTAAAATCACAGTTGTTGTTATTTGTTTCTCATACGTAGTACTTTTTGTCTTTTATTACAAAAAGAGTCTTAATTTTAAGCGACATTTTATGATTTAGGGCAATGATATGCAACAGTATGACTCAAGTTAGAAAAATTGTCATAAATCCGCAACAAAACATTCGTTTGCCACAAAAATTTAGCACAATGTTAAGAACATTTAGATGCAACTTGTGTTAAATTTTCGTCAAAAATTATTGAGTAGCTCTGGAGTTATAGTTGATTGTATTTGGGGTACGAATAAATGGACTATGCTAGCTCCCCCCCCCCCCCACTTAAACATTCCCCCCCCCCCACTTAAATAATCCCCCCCACTTATAGAATCCCCCACCCCCACTTAAAAATTGAAATTTTTTTATTGCTTTAAAATACATATATGTGCATATCTCGAAGTTTAAACTCAAGGAATTTTTTTCTAAACAACAAAATAATGTTTAGAAAATAACGTAGATAAATAAAAGAAAGACTTTTGAATGGCTTTTTTCTCGAAAGTTTCGATAGTGGGCAAGACTTTTGATGTATTGTCAATCGGTTGTTTCATTTCCAACAGTTCCCACTCTCGTTGTGAACAACAAACTCACGCAGAATGACTGTTTTTAAAATCATAGAAGAGAGCATTGCCGATGCAAAGTGAGAACCCAAGCGGGAACAGCCACAGTATCAGTAGAATGTTTCAGGCAAACTTGAATGGATACTCTAGGCGACTGCCTGGGTCAATTCCTTTAGGCGAAACTAAGAACAGCACAAAATGTTCCGAACCTCGAACGCATAGGCAGCCCGGTTTGCTCTGGTCCACGTAGCCATTGAATGCAGGCATCTCCATGCCTGACTGACTTAGATAGGAAGCTGGTAAACTCATGCGGTCCCTGATGCAGGTGCAGTTGAAGTTGCCTCCGCCCAAGGGCTCGCCCAGGGCTGCCCCAGAACAGTCCTTGTTGCACGGACAGGCTCGCGTCAGCTGGCACAATCCAGTTGCTATTGTTCAGCAGTCTATGGGCGGGATCTTTTGCCCAGTTTCGATTAGGTTAGGGCTAGAGCTAGCTAGAATGAGTAAATAGTTGAAAATTTAAAGGCACAGACCAGAGAATGCAAGTGTCTCCGATTGGGATGAGAGTTTGTTTGGAGATAGTAGGCGACTGGACGAGTTTGCAATGAAGATTCGTTTTGCTTGAAGCAGCTTGAAAATCTAGTGACAGGCTCAAAATCGCCAATTCTAATATTAAATAATAATGTTGAATTTAAAATCAAATAATCCTAACCATATGCTGTTGATCAGTTAACTGAGCGAAACATGGGCCAGGTGGGTAGGAAGGTCGTGAAACTGAAACTGATTTTGAAGTGCAATTGATAATTGGAATTTGCTTACAGTAATTTAAGGGATTAGTATAAGAGTTTGACTTTTTCTGTAGTTTGAATAGCTTGCTCTATAGAGAACGAATCGTATAGACCTATGATTCTTTAAATTTAATTCCACTGTGACTGATAAGAGGACTGAGTAAGAGTGAAAAGAATCGTACGACGGGTTTAGGCACTCGTTCATGATCAGCTTTCAAGCTTGCCCTTCAATAAAGCCAATTTATTTGCTCTACTCTAATTTTTTGGCACAAAATTTCAGCCTTTTTCTTCTTTAGCTTCAAAGTGTAAAAATGAATCGAAAATACCAATAAAATCGTCCAAAGGCAATTTCCTTAGCTTTAGACTCGGGACAATAGAATATTTTGGGGGAAAAAGCCTTGCTTTCGGCTGGCCGATGGTACCGTTAATGTATGAAGCTGTATTTCAGAGACTCATTGCAGATAACTTAGAACCTCCTACTTAATTCCAGCAGCGAAACATCAGGCGACAGGGTGCTGCAGGTCGATAGAGAAGGGGATGGCGAAGTTCAGCCTGGGCACCCGTCTTGGAACCAAGGCAAGTCGGGGCCCTGTCGGTATTTGCAGGCTTGCTGGCCATGTTCTGGGCATGGTTGCTGCCTTCTCCGCCCTGCACACAGGCCAGCTGCGGAGCCTCGTCATAAGCTGGGGACCCCCATCACTTTGCGGTGCAATTTGAGAGGAGCTATGAATGGTGGGATGGGCAGGATCACCAATCGGTGCGGCACGGTATGCGCCTTTGGATTGGATTCCGCGAAATTTGGCTAATTTTGTGAAACAGATGAGCATTGGGAACATCATGAGCATCGACCATCACTTGATTCGGGGGACAAAGTCAAAATACACCCAATGCTTACAGCACTGGGCGTTTTCCAAAAGCTATTCAGTGCTCTCAGCCGCTCTGGGTAGAGGGCGAGACTGGTTGTACCTGAATACGTTGGGTAATAACCGATAAGGAAGACGCGATATCCAGACTTATATTTCCCCTACTACATCCTTTCACTCAGTCAATACAGTAATTCTATTGATGCCGCCCACTAGGCACTAGAGCTCAGCAACAACAGCGACCCCTAGTGACACCGGTAAATTCCAAGAGCAAAAGGATGACGTTCAGCAGCTTAGTTTATGACATTCAGCATTTGGAACTTCCTGTCATATTTCTCAATTTTCATTCTCAATATTTTAGATTAGAATTTGAAAAATCTTAAGCATTTTAAACTCACTATGCATAGCAATTTCAACATAATGTTAAGGCGACAAGAATAGAGGTCCCTGTACAAGAATAGAGGTTGCGGAGTTAAAGAAGAAAACCGCTGCAACTAGCCGTTTTGAACATCTGTCTGCGCAACCAGCCATTGACGCAAAGAAAAGATGCTTACAAAATTCAGTTTGATTATCGCTAACTAGAATCAGTCTTCCCTCCAGCTAGACCTAAAAACAGGTTACTTTCTTGCCTGAATTTTTATTTTGGCCGTATTTTGTTTGCACCTTCAGTGTCTACGCGATTTTTGTAGAACGCCAAAATACATTGACTCACATCAATTAATCTTTCATAAAAACTTTACGTTTTGAAGGCCAATCAGAGCTAGCTCAGGCCTTTCCATGAAAAGCTATCATTGGGGAATAGGCGCTGCATCTTCTTCTAGTTCAGTAGTGGCGTCAGGTTCATCCGAAACTGGACAATTTATGTCCTTTTGGGAGGTCGGTGTTTGCTGATTCGTGAAAAAGCTCGTCTCAGCTTTCACCATGAACTTTTTCTTTGACTCGTAGGGCAATCTGAATCAAAGTCAAAGTCAATATGACATTAATAGCCCAATTGTCTTGCGCAAAAAGTAACCTGATTTCAGCCACGGAATGCCCTTGCATGAGACTGTGGCCTAGAAGGGCAGCAATATCCGGGATTGAAAACTAGCAATCTTCGCAAGACCAGAGCAAAGGTTTGCTGCCGTGGTGGAATCGTAGGCGATGCAGAATTAGTTCAGAGTTGAACGAATGTCCAAATCCACAAGCTAGGCAGTTTTTCTCCGCCATTTTTGGGGAATGATAGAAAAACGGTGCACACAAAAACGATAACACACCCATGACACACAATATTGGTTGGAAACGGGTTTTAGTTTGTTAAGTGTTGTTAGTTAGTCAAAATAATAGGCAAAAAACAATGAACTGCTCCCAATGCAAACTGAGTTTCTCTGCTTCAGAATGGCCAATTCATGCAACTCGAGTCCACCTGGGAAACCTCGCCACAACTCCACAATGGCGTTGCAATGATTGCGATTTCTGAGCCACTGAGCCATCAAATATTGTGCTTCACAGCCTGCTGCTTCAGCACAAACCTTCAAAATTTTGCCTTCCCCTTCCAGTCTTGCCCGATTCTTCAACGACAAGACAGAAGACCTTCAGTTGCCCTCCGCCAGAGGAAGAATTTGAGAACCGAGCAAAACTGCAACTCCATGAAAGCGAACAGGAAGATTGCCCAAGACCTCAAACGGTGCCTAAAATGAGCAATCACACAAGACAAGAAAAGGTCGGTGAAGAAATCGTGGCCTGTCAACGCTGCAACAAGCAACTCGTCATGTCGCAAAAGTTAGTTATTTCATTATTTGCTTTCATTATGACAATCTGCTCCTCAACTCTGGGAGGAAGGTTGTTGAAGTAAGGGCGCGTTAGCTTAGTAAGGTTGTTTTAGCAGGGTCCAAAGATTGGAGTATCACATCATATCTTGCTACAAGCTCCTGCCATTTCAATGTGGACGTTGTTGGAACAAGTTTTCAGCCAAGCATAGTGCCTTGGCACATCAAAAACGCAACCAGCAATGCAGGTAAGCTTTGATTGTTTTTCTATTGGAAATTTAATAACTGGCTTTGAGTGGTGCCGAAATAACTCTTCAAGACCGATTTCGAGATGAGAACACCGTTCGTGACGGGTTTTCCGAATGCTTCAACCTTGATAGCAGCATGTGGAAAGGATTCTGTGGATTTTCTTTTTTACAAGGCTGAATATTGTTTGTTGTGAATCAAGTTTTAATTTAGGAATTTTTTCTTTTTTTGTTAGGCTTGAAAATAACCTAATAGGTTCAAAAAACTAAACCTTAAGGCAAATACAGACTAAAGAAAAAAAACAGCACCGAAATACGCTACTGAGTTATGGTACTACCATAAACTGCCGCCTGCTTATGAATGACCAGTGGAGTTTTTAGATGAACCAGTACTGATGAAATGGACCTAATAAAATTTCCGCTCAAAATGGGCCTCAATTTGAGTCGAAATAAACCGCGATTGTATTGGGCTTGCGCGAGCGGAGCGTTAGCGGAGCGGTAGCGCCAAGCCCCTCTTATCGAGCAACACAACCAATTGCAGGTTTCCCAAAGTTTGGCAGGCTGTAGCTCGTCACACATACGTCGGAGAGCGCTGCAAGTAGGCTCAATCGACGCGCCGTGGTCAAATTGTGGGGGGTCCTTTTTGGACAAAATTTTTTTAGTGCCTTATTAAAAAAGTTATTTCCAAAAAACTTTTTTAAACAAATGTCCGGTGTCCGGGCGCACACCGACCGTCCGACCGTCCGTCCGCAGTGTTGCAGACACTTTGGCTGCTTCTGGGGCAGAGATCTCAACGGTTCTAGGGTAAATCGGGCCAAAAAAGTATCAAGGCACCTCTATTTTGGGCATTTTCCGCATTTTTTTAGGTCGAAACATCAACTTTTTGGGTAAAAATTCAGTTTTTTGGGGGTTTTTTTGCATGTTTTTCAATTCCAGCTCTATATTTATGCCTTTTACAGGGTTTTTCGCCAAAATAACAGGGCCATATAGGTAATTTTGAACGTAGATTACGATGGTGGCACCCGTTTGCTTCTACCTGGTCTGCGTGGTCTTCCACCAGGCCGTGGTCAACAAGCAGGTCATCATCAACTTCATCTTGAGGCATTGTTAACGGGTTTTTGGTCTAAAAAAACAGCACCTTAAAGGTAACTTTGCGCGTAGAATACGATTGTGGCACCAGTTCACTTCTATCTGGTCTTCATGGGCTTCCACTAGGCCGTGGTGAACAAGCAGGTCATCACCAACTCCGGCTTGAGGCATTCTAAAGGGTTTTTGTGCCTACAAATAGCATCATATAGGTAATTTTGGACGTAGATTATGATCCTGGCAGCCCTTTGCTTCTAGCTGGTCTCCATGGGCTTGCACTAGGCCGTGGTGAACAAGCAGCCCATCATCAACTTCATCTGGAGGCATATTAAAGGGTTTTTGACCCTACAATTATCATCATATAGGTAATTTGGGATGTAGATTATGGTATGTTTTTCATGGGCTTCCACCAGGCCGTGGTGAACAAGCAGCTGATCACCAACCCCTTCTTCGTCTCCATGCATAGGGGCCTTGCCCCTGTATGAAGTGGATGAAATTATTATATAGTGGGTTATACTAACCCAAAAAGTATCTCTTATCTATATTTTACCTGCGATTGAAGTAGGGGAAATTTTTTTATTTAGCTTAATTTGAATTCTACTTGCGACTGAAGTGGATGAAATTTTTTCTTAGCAAAAAAATAAGTTTTATATCTTAGATTGTGAACTTTATGCACTGTAAAACTATCGTCAGTCCAATGTAAAACTGGATTAATTAATGATAAGAGAGCACCTTATTTTAATGACAATTTATTTGGTCAAAATGTAGTTGGCTCCCAAATTTTGCAGACTTTACCCATTAGTTGAAATATAATTTTTTTTTAAATTTTAAGTCCAAATTTTTGTCTATTTTTTGAAAACTATTATATGTAGGTGAAATTAAACTGAGGCATATTTTTTGTAGTCAATTGCAATTAATTGCAATGGAGATAAGTAGCAGAGTCAGTTAAAAATTTTTTGCAGTGCATATTTTTTAAAAATGTTGCTACATTTTACTTTTTTTGGGACCTCAGATTTCAAATACACTTATTAGTATTTTGGCCAGGTGCTCTCTTATCATTAATTAATCCAGTTTTACATTGGACTGACGATAGTTTTACAGTGCACAAAGTTCACAATCTAAGATATAAAACTTATTTTTTTGCTAAGAAAAAATTTCATCCACTTCAGTTGCAAGTAGAATTCAAATTAAGCTAAATAAAAAAATTTCCCCTACTTCAATCACAGGTAAAATATAGATAAGAGATACTTTTTGGGTTAGTATAACCCACTATATAATAATAACACCTTGTCTTGATCTTTTTGATGATTGAAAATTCATAAGCTTTGCATGCTGTAGCATTTTAAATATTGTTCATTGACATACTTGATGTCGAAACTCAATAGCCAGGTCAGGACAGCTCTGCGAAGTCAGAGGTCGCAGAAATTGAGTTTTTGACAATTTTTCCCATAAAACTGAAATTTCAAACTCATTTCTTTCCCAAAGGTACTCAAATTGGGTAAGGATCGATTTGTCTACATTAGTAGTTTTTTCTAAGTTATTTTCTCATCAACAAGTATATGGCGCAGAGCGCAATAGGTGACCGCGGAGCTCTCAGCATACATCATTTTTCAACCTTTCTACCCAAAAAAGTAATGTTTCAAATGCTTTGGGACTTGTTCCAACCCTCCAGATGTTCCCATAATTTTATTATCTTTCAGGAAAAAAAGTTTGTCAAAATCCGTTGAGAATTCGCCATTTCTCAGCATACCCCATGTTTCAACCTTTCTACCCAAAAAAGTAATGTTTCAAATGCTCCGGGACCAGTTCCACCCCTCCAGATCTTCCTAAAATTTTATTACCTTTCAGGGAAAAAAAAGTTTGTTAAAATTCCGTTGAGAATTGAGCCTTTTACAACATACCCAAATTTTCAACCTTTCTACCCAAAAAAGTAATGTTTCAAATGCTCGGAAACCGGTTCCACCCCTCCAGATCTTCCTAATATAGCATTATCTTTCAGGAAAAAAAAAGTTTGTCCCAATCCGTTGAGAATTCGCCCGTGGACAGCATTTCCAGATATAGGTATACCTATATATATCAGGACAAAAGTTCAGTAACCTCTATAGACCGCGGAGCGGCCCTTCGGGCCGCTCCGCGGTCAAAAATCATTCGTTATTCAATTTAAATTTAATTATTCATATTGAAAATACAACAAACTAAAATGCCCAAATAATTCCCGGTACCTGGCTCTCAGTTGCCCCATTTGATTTAAGTGAAGCTCTTTTAATGGAGGAACTTTAGGACATCTCAACACCATTGTTTGTCCTAAATTTTGTGGAATATATTTACAGAGAAAATGAATTTTCGCAAATACAGATTATTGTTTACATGTTTGTTTTCGCTTTGCTTCACGCTTTGCAATGCTCGAACCTATTTCATTCTTATCCAACAGAGCAAACTAAATTATTGTCCGACAAATGACATAAATGAAGCTATCACCATCAATTTATTTGACAAGGCCTCATATTAGTAGTTTGGCGGCCCGGTCTTCGGGTATGGTTGGAAGAAGGTCACCAGAATACTTCGGTGGCCAGAGGATTAGTTTGTATTCCTTTGCGGTCATCCACATCCCAGGTGTTGCGCACTTTCCAATCTTTTCCCTTTTGTGCTGGGCAATGCATAAACTGTTTGGGCTGAAAACAATACGTCAATCTCTTTAACAAACACTAAGCCTAAGGACTGCAATATACTGCTGTTGCCAAAAGGTATGCGACCAAAAGGCCAAGGGTTTTCGCATAACCGTTTGCCAATCGGCTTCGAATTTTACTTTGGAAGACCTTGCTGGAGGCCCAAAAAACTTGTTCTCGCCTTTTTTGACTTCAACTATCAATGCCGAATTCGATAACCTATCGCTGGTTTTGAGACGAATACAGACCGAATTTTTAAGACCAACTAGAAGAAGGCCAAGTTCTGAAGACTAGCATAATAGTCTGACAGTCTCTGTTATCCCGGCACATCTTGGCCTCAGGGAGCCCTGGCATCAGCCAAATGTTGAGGAGCAAGAGAGGCAGCCACATTTTCACGCAAGTACATGTGGGAACTGGGAAACTAGGATTCTTGATAGCATATATGAATATGTCCGTTGCGGTATTTTCGATTAGAATAAGCTGGAAGAGAATGTGATGAATGAAGACGCAGAATGCATGATATGAATGGAACTCGGCTGGTGGTCTGGCTCTTGCCCCAACCAAATACAGATAGAAGCAGTTTCAAGAATAATGGAAGGCACAATTGGATGAGTCATCTACTGAGCTGAGCTATCTAATATGGAACCCCAAAAAGCCATTGCGTCTGGGAGGGATATATTTCTTACACAGCACAGCTACAGCACAGTATAGTTATTCCAGCTGGTGTTCATCACGGCCGGATGGAGACACTGGTTAGGGCTGGTTGCTCAAAGAAAGACGAGCTTTGAGCAAACTGGATAGGAGGACTCTTTTTTGAGTTTCAGGTAACTCGATTAGCTGGGCCTGAGAAATAAGAGAGACAATCAATGCATAGCGATCATTGCCCATAGAGCTATATAGTGCAATACATGTGGGCAGTGAAACATCGGGAAGGCAAGTGCTGAGGTAGAGTTTCTACTTTTGTTTCTTGCAATCATCAAAACTCTACAAATTAGAACACGCTTACAGATGTGTTCGAAATTCGAAACTTCATCTAAAACAATCATCTACATATTGGTCTCATAATCAACAACTCGAGCATCATCAACTCTTTACAAAATTCTTCTCAATACGTGTAGTCCGTGAAACATGAGGAGTGGGAGTAGTGAAGGTCAACTGATGGAATGGGAGGCGGATAGAACGGCGGTTTGCATTTATTTAATTTTTCACCGGAATCTGACCTAGTGGGTTTCACTTTTCCTCCATTGCTCACAGTCGCCCTACCCACCGAGCGTCAGCCACAACGCAGCGGGAAGAGCACCAACACTCGCAACCCACGGCTTTGCAGTCTCAAGAAGAGGCCCGCTGACCTGGTACTTTCAGCCTCACTAACAGCTCAGCTCATGGAGTTTCAATAGCCTACATTTGCGCTTCACCCTTATCTAAAGCGGAAGCGTCGATGATCTGGAGCAGCTGCTAAAGTTCGCAAACGCTGCTCGAGAGAACTTTCTGCTGTTTCTGCCTTGCCCTGCGGTTTTTCAGGAATTTTAAAGCGACACCAGATGGGTGTGTGGGCAAGGCGATCGATGAAGGAAAGTGATCAGGACTGCTGGCCAGCACCGTAGCTTCAGTCAGCCTATGCCATAGCCCCCGGCACCAGTGAGGCCAGCAGGCCCCCGGAGGAAGGCCCAATAAGCTACCGACTGCCGATAATATTTTAGCGTTTTTTGTAGAGTTGAATTAGAAACAGCAATAAAACAGCGACAGCCAAAAATCTGATTGACAAACGTCAACATTCCAAATCTGACAGGAATCTGGCCATGAAAGGATGAAATAAGATTGAAAATCGCATCAATTGAGGATTTGGCCGCTCCGCTGACTAAGCCGCAGCCAGAAGCTGAGAAGCTTTGTCATGCGAGCCAGGGAATTCACTAATGTACCTAGTCCGCCATTTCCCTGGCATTCTCTTGGACGAAGAGTATTCGGCCAGGAACTTGACGGACAAAGGTTTGATTGACCGAGAGGCTTTCACAGAAAGCATCCTGATCCTTAGTTCCCGTCTGCCTCCGTCAAGGAATGGTTTGGCAGAGCGAAGACATCTGTCCATCTCTGCAGGTCTTCAACAGAAAAACATTGGCTCAGTATTAGCGTTTGTTGCTCGTTGCTCATTCGATAGGTAGACAAGGACTTTAAATCCTTTTACATGCCGTAAGAAAGCTGCATTTCTATTTCATGGATAAGCAGGCAAATGTACAATTGCTTGTCAAGGATAGCCATTTGGGTAGCCATTGCAAGCTGAAACCTCAGACAGTGGAAGCAGTACGCAGCAGCTTAGCCCGGCCAGACGATAGCAGAGACTTGGATCAAAAAACTCCCCCAGCACCTCTCAACTCAACATGCTTCACACTGCCAACGGCAACGGCTGAGCTTGAAGAAAACCTTCTTTGTGGAATTGAAAAAATTGAAAAAACTCTGAAATAAAGAGTCAAAGAAATAACTTGTGAAACTCAACTTGTGAAATCTGCTGCTTGGACAGTCGCATTTTGTTTTGGGCGCGCAGTTGAGTGTCTTTTTTCCTGCGCGCCCAAAAACAAAATGCAGATGACGCAGCAGATTTCCTGGATAGCCGTCGAACATATTTTTGTGCTTCACCTGCTCCCTGGGCCCTTTGGGAATGCTTCTCCGCTCCGCTTAATTCCTCCTCGGTCATCTTGCCAAAGAAGCGCCCTCCTCCATCAGCCGCTGTCTGTCCAACATTCACCGTCACCGCTCCACCCTGCACTGCAACATTTATTGCCCAGCAGTCAATCAGTTGAAGGCTTCAGGGCAGCCTTGGCCTGTCATTGGCCTTTGACACCTCGCCTGCTGTCCTGTCCAGTGGGCTTGGCTCTGCGTCTTCGATAGGACTGCTGCAATTGGAAAGAGGGAATGCGAAAAGTTGGGGGATTTTTGAGAATAGAAATGCCATAACTAATGACTAAACTAAAGATTAATTTGCCTGAATGTAGCCAACGTATGACTAAAACTGAAACCGCTTGCGACCAGTGTGGCCCAGTTTGCGAACGGGCCCCCCCCCGTTCGCGTTCGCAGCATTTTTAAGGTTCGAACATGCTTTTTGCGAACGGGGTGCGAACGGGGCTGAAACGGGGCCTTGTTCGCACATGTTTGCGAACGGGGTCGCGAACGGGGTCAAACGGGCTCATTTTTGCCTGATGACCAAGGGATGGCGGGGGATGCCTCTCTGATGGAGTATGTACTCTGTGAGCGCCACAGAGGCCTCAGTCCATGCCTCTCAGCGTGTAGTTGGGCGCGTTCTCTGCAATGCACTGTGTGAATTTGTATCTCCTTTGAAGATAAAAATGTCAAAAAAGGCACCCCCCCGTGTCTCCACAGCAACGCCTGGACCAACGCCCAGACGTCCGCCTCCACCTACGCCAAGGAGGCAGGAGATGCGCCGTGAGCGGGAGGAGCAACGCAGCTCTCAGTCCTCTGCCTCTCAGGCTCAGGCCCAGCGCCGATCCCAGTCTCAGCACTCGCAGCGCCGTGTGGTGGACTACGCCTCTGATGACTCCGCGGCCACCTCCTCCAACCACTCGCCTGCCAGCAACATGGATACGCCCTCGCCTCTGCAGCGAACTCAGCGCAGCCAGAGCTCGCTGTCACAGGAAGAGCTGTTCGAGGAAGAGCTGTTCGAGGAAGACGCGGCTGGTGAGGAGGATCGGGATGCCCCTGAGGAGAGGGAGGAGTTCTGCATCCTCGTCCGCAAGGCCATCCAGGCCCCCAGTCGCGGCATCAACAAGTCAAAGGACAAATCTAAGGTTCGCGAAGGCAGCAATCTTTGCTGATTGGTTCTAACCTGCAACAAACTGGTATTGCAGGTATGGGACCTTCCGATCTACACCAGGCGAGACGGGACGGGGATGATGTGCTGTATCCTAAAGATGGGCATCAAATGCAAGCACACGTGGGCGAAGAATCGACCTCACGCCACCAACGCCCGACTCCATGTGCTCAGCAAGCACTCCAACGACATCGATCCTGAGGTCCGCGATACGCTTCAAAAGGAGACCAAGGACACGACCCTGCAAAGTTCTTTGACTCTTATGACTGTTTCTTTTTGAGCCACAGGGACATTTGAAGAGAAGGGAACGAAGGTGGCAGCAGCTGTTGGCAGTGGCGGCGGGGGGATGGACGACTGGCTGGGGGGGAGGAAGAAGGCCAGCTACAACCGCGACCACCCACGCAAGCGAAAGCTGGACCGTGCACTCTGCGGCCTCACCACCGCAACCACCAACCTGTCCTACCGCTTCACGGAGAATGAGCACTTTCGCTACCTCATGAAGGTTCCTAGTCCACCATCTCCTGTCATTGGTGAATGTATGAGTAACGAACAGAATGCTACAGATCGCGGATCCAGGCTACAACCCCCCTGGTAGGAGTAGCGTGATGAGATGGTCTGGAGCTGCGCTGGCGAGCGTTGAGAAAGCAAGGAACTACCTTCTCAACAGTCTCGACGCTGTCCATTTCCAGATAGACGAGTGGCGCAATCAGTGGTTAGCCTTCCTCTGCCAACACCTGGTCTTTCTGATACATAGAGACTGGTCTGAAGGACGAACGTGGTCTACATGGGCGTCATGGCCTCTTTCGCGAACGGGGAGACGGGGAAGGTGGAGTCGCGAACGTGCGGCATGGTTCGGATGACGGGGTCGGCGACAGCTGAGAACATCCTCCGCACATTCATCACCTTCGTCGTCAAAGAGCTCAAACTCCCCACCTCCAAGATCGGAATCATCTGCGTGGACAACGCCTCTAACATGGCCGTCACTTTTCTTCCATGTCATCAAATGCATTGTGAACATGCTTGGTGTTTGCAGAAGGCTGTGAGAGAGCTGCCAGAGTGGGTTCGCAGTCAGGAGCAGAACGACGCGGACATGGTCAACGTGGAAGAGGAAGACGACGACATCGCCACCTCCTCCCAGGAACAGGACCTGCCCCTGGACGACGACGACATTGAGGCGGGCTTGAGCTGCTTTGAGGTTCCTAGATGGGTCTGTATGTGTGGGATAGTGTGTGAGTGGTGTGCGTGTGTGTAGGCTGCTTTGACCGTGGGCATCGAGTCTGTCGAAGTCATGGAGTTGGAGGATGACAATGTCATCATATTGGAGGACGGCAACTATAGCTACCAGTTTTGCATAGCTCACACTATGCAACTGACGGTGTACGACGGGTTGCGCAAGACTCCGGGTTCGCTAGGACAACTGTTTCTCAGAAAGATGGAGTCTTGCAGACTATTCAACGCCAGGTGTTTATGTCCAACCATTATTGCACAGTGCACTCGCCTATAGATATAGTATGCACATGGTGGTTTGGTTTAGGCTTCACTAACCTCAACTTGCCTCAACTGTCAACTTGCCTCATTTCAACTCTATCTTATCGCATGTTGCATAACTGACGAAGACAAAGTCTTGCTGCAGGAGCCAACGATGTGGTGACCAACAGCCGCCTCCTCATCAACGACATCCGCCACAAGAAGGCGGAGCGTGAGATGAAGGCGGCGAGTGGGAAGCTCCTAACGTCCTACAATGCCACAAGGTTACCTGACCTCCTGACCTACAACAAGGCCACTAGTTAACCCCCCACAATGCTACCAGGTGGAGCACAACTCATGACGCTCTCGCGCGCCTTCACCAATGCCGGAACTTCATCCCTCTTCACCTCTCTGCCCGGCGCCTCGACGCGTGTGACTGGGACACCATGGAGGCGATCATCCAGACGCTGGCCATGTTCCGAGCCCACACAAAGCTACACGAAAGCCCCTGCAAGCCGACTCTTGCTTGTATTTCCTTTCATTCACTCATCAATCTCGCAATCAAGCAAGTGAATTGAATTTGAAGTGGTGCTGCCCACCTTCAAGGACCTGCAGAACAAGCTGCTGGTGCTGGAGCGCACGGGGCAGTCCGAGATCATCAAACAGCTCGCCGGCAAGCTGAAGGAGTCGCTGGTTCTCCGGTTCGCCAAGTACGTGGACCCCATCAACTCCAAGTTCACCTCCGCCCCGGCCATCGCGACGCTCCTCCACAACAAATACAAGAATCTCGCGAAGAACATCCCCGTCCACGGCCCCTACCTCATCCTCAACACCAAGCAGAAGCTGGAGCAAGATGCCATAGCGAAGTACAAGCAGAAGAGGGATCGCCTGTACATCGAATGCGAGGTTTGCATCAAGTTCATCCAGCACAAGTTGAAGGTCAAGTCCAATTGCAGCTGAAGCCGAGCAGCAGCGCCAAGCACAACAGCTCAATCGCCACTGAGGCGATCTTCTCGTTCGCTGATGAGGAACTGGACGGGGACTCTCTGGAAGAGCCTGGGCAGCCCGTTGGACAGCGACTCACCGCAGGTTCCTTAGCTGCGAACCTGGTTGCTATTGCCCTAAGTTCCGACAAACACAAGATCGAGCCTGGTTGTCCGACGCGGAGATCCCAGCCGCTGTGCAGCGAGAACTGGCGGAATGGCTGGCCGAGCCTCGGATTCCGCTGGAAGAGGAGTTCCAGCCCATACGCTGGTGGGCAACTGTGGGCGTCAACCAGTTCCCCCTCCTGGCCCCTGTGGCCTTCTTCTACCTAGGAGCCCACTCGAATAGTTCCCTCCTATCCCCATCAAATCTAACAATTCATCCATCACACAAATTGAGCCACCTCCGCGGAGCGGCTCTTCAGCCAGGCAAGCCTTAGCGTATCCGGGCGACGAACGCGTGGGCAGGACGCTCTACTCCATCGAGAGACTCTCCTCAACAACAACACCGAGCTCCTCCGCCTCTGGATTGATCAGGCTGATGAGAAGTTCCATTTGTCCGATGAGAAAATCGCCAAAGCTTTCATCAACCCCCAGAAGTGCCTCCTCAACAAGCTTTAGCCTATAGATCTCTCGATTTCGACTCTGGTTTCCGATTCATCTTTTTGGTTGCCTCATCTTCCTCATCTTTGTTGTCATGTTTGGACCCGCCTTCGAGAACGAGACTCAGACTCTTTGGAAACCCCAACATGCATACACAAGGGCAGGAGCAATCGATGCGCAAACGCAACAGAAGGCAGAACAAAAGAAGGTGAAATAGAAACGCTTGGCAGCATGAAAGACATCAAACGAGGGTAGAAGAGAGACTCCAAAAGCTTCCAAACGATTGGCAAAGGGCACGGGGCCGGGGCAGGGCAGGTGACTAGGAGAGTGGAGAGTGGTCTGGGACTTGGGATTGGAGGGAGAGTGGGACTGGGCTGGACGGGGCGGATGAGGGGAAGCGGGAAGGGGGCCTAGTAGTCCGGAGAGGGCGGGGGGCCGGACGGAGACATTCCGGGGAGGTTGGTGCTCCCGTTGTCCTCGGAGGCGAGGTCGATGTAGTCGATGACGCCGCCGCTGATGAGGATGGTGTTCACGCTGTTCTCCTCGTCCTCCGTCGCGTCGTCCTTGTTCTTCTCCTCCACCCCGCGCTTGCTGGGCTCCTGGGTGCGGTCGACGTTGCGGGGCCAGGCCTTGAAGAGGGGAGAGCGCTTGTAGGCGGGGTCATTGGCCTTCTCGGGCGTGGGCGTGGGGGAGCGGAAGGAGAGGTCGAGCTTGCGCTGAGCCGCTGTCTTCCGAGCGGGGGCGATGGTCTTCCGCGCAAAGCCTGTCAATACATTTGCAGACACAGGTTGCAAAACAGGAGGGAAGGGATGAGAGGATATACCCAGTTTGCGTTGGCGGCGGAGGGGCGGCGGGGGCGAGTTCTCCTTGGACTTGTCGCCGTCCGTGTTGGCCTGGTCGATGCTGGGGCTGGCCTTGTCTTCCTCCGTGGCGAACTTGCTCTTCTTGGTGACGGGTGGTGTGCCAGTGGGTGGCAGGTGCTTGAGCAGCGAGAAGGGCTCGTCCTTGTCATCGATGCGTTGGCGCTCGTCGTCCTCCTCGCGAAGCATGCGGAGGAGGTTCTCGAGGACCTCCAGGCACTCGTGGGCTACTCCCTCCTCCATCTCCAGGGCTTCCACGAGCAGCTTGCCCTGGATCTTCTGGAGACCCAGCCGCATCTCCGTCGTGCGACCCGCTGGCATCGGCATCCTGGCTCTCCTTGGTCTTCCTTGACTAGGGCTGAAGCTGAAGTAGGCTGAGCTGAGGACGAGGGCTTCTCTGAGGGCGGAGGCGGAGGGTAGAGGGCGACTTTGAGCACGAATGATTTCCTCCAGCCCAGGGCCCAGGGCATTGCCTCATCTACCATACGTAGTGCATGCCCTGGAGACGCCCCGCAACGCGCCTGTTCAAAATATGCCATTTCCAGGCGTTTTTAGGCAAAAATATGAATAATTAGGGCATGTTCGCAAAAAATACCCATGTTTGACCATGTTAGGTTCGAACATGCCCCGTTTGAGGATTTTAAGGTTCGCATTTGCGAACCTGCTTTGCGAACGAGCCCCCCGTTCGGGTTCGCACGTTTTGACCCATGTTGGGCCACACTGCTTGCGACTAAGAAAAGCTCTTGAATCGCTATATCGCTACCAGGAAACAAGGCGCCCCATGGTTGCTAGTCCGAGTATGTCAACTTCCCCTCTCTCTTGCTGGCAGCAAAGCAAAGGCTACCCAATCAGCTGTAACTGCATGCGAAAAATCTGTTACGCTTATGAAGCTTTCCTTGCGCCCAGATCCCAAGCCTCCATTTCCTTTCCTGGGCCGAACCAGTGTCATGACTCGTGTTAGACTGCAGCAACAGGATTTCCTCACCTCACTGAGGCCCGGGCCCCATCCCTGGTGACATCCGCCAGCTCTCCACCAGCCTCCAGCCACTTGACTCTCCCACTGCACCCACTCAGCCTTCATCTTCAATCACACTCTTTGCTCTTCAAAGTTTCGCCAACCATGCTACGGAGACATTCGACCTTCTCAGTAAAGCTCTCCTAAAAATAACGATTAAACATCTGAGGCTAATCTTGTGCAACCATCACATGGTGAGATGTTCCTGGCCCTTTTATTCACTGGATGAAACATCGGAGCGCTGAGTAATAGGGAAGCTGAGCATAGGATAAAGGATAGATCAGTCGCAGCAGCAGCGAAGGTTGAGTGGGCGAGGGGATTAGTTGAGACTGCATTGGCCAAGTATTGATAGGAGAGGAATGATGGTTCTCGAACAGACGCAGTGCGATAGGGATGAGACTGGAATGCTGGCAAAGGAAGCTTGCCAGCTCCTCGTCTACGGATGGATCACAATCGACTAGAGGCGCCAAAGACTGAATCTAGCCAGACTAGCATTCAAGGCCTCCTCCAGCTCAGATCCGCCCTCCGCCCGCAAGCTGGTGGACAGGTTCGCCGTCAGCAGACGGACGCTTCCGTCGGTGCCTGCAGACGCCTGGTGTTCATTGATTTCAACTAGGAATTTTTGTCGCTTTTAAAATATTTGGTTCATGATTCAGATAGGTCAAATATTGATGAATTTGAGTTTTATTTGCATTGGCATTTTTGTGGCAAACTTTTGCCTGGAAAAGCAAGGGCTGGGACAAGCATAATTGTGCGCCACATGTATTCAAATTGGCCTGGCGCGAGGGAGCGCAGCGACCGTCAGCGCCCAGGCCCTCTTTTCGACCCAGATGTCATAATTGAGGGTCAATGCTAGATCTTAAATTTGATAAGGTTCCAGCTGCCGCTACGACCAATCCTTCTAATTCTTGTTGCATTGGAAAGAGCATGCACGAATTAGTCGAAACTCGCGTGAAAAGCCTCAAATTCTAAGTATTTTGTAGAGAAAATCAAAGAACAAGTTGCCGTCCGAACTCCTGCTGCCCTGCTGCCCTGCTGCTGCTGCTGCTTCGCATCTGCTAATGAACGAGAGTAGGTATTCATTCGATCTCCCCCCTTTACTTGAACTCAGTGCTTAACTGCGCATATTTGCATGAAACTAATAAACTACTCCCGTAAAAAATCCATGCGCCTCTGTGGTGTAATGGTTAAACGACTGACTTATGGCTGAGACTATTGGGTTCAAAGCTGGCAAAATTAATCTGATTAAGTAAGTTAAATTTTTATTTTGCATGACTTTAATGTAGAAGAAATATCTGGTACCATCGGCAAGTTGGAAGTAAAGCTCTATTCTCCCAAAAATCGAATTTTCAGAGTGTAAGGCCAAGGAAATTTTTCTCCCAAAAATCGCATTTTCCCAGTGTAAGGCCAAGGAAATTTAAATTGGATAAAATAAAAAGCAATAATAAAAACAAAGAACATAAATTACCATAAAAATGATTTTAATGAATAACAAAAAATGAGTTTTATTTTTGTATCTTAAAAGAAATGAAACCATCGGCAAGCCGAAAGTAAGCTCTTTTCTCCCAAAAAAAACAATTGCCCCGAGTGTAATTTTATTTTGCTTTGAAGTGTTGTTTGATTAATTCTCTTAACGAGTATGGCACGGTTTTTATTGGGTCTAACAAACGCTACAGCAAGTGGTTTATGAATCATCGATCAAGGTAATAAAACACATTATGAATGGGTAATTTAGTATCCTGAACTTGAATCCAGTCTTCATTTTTCTTTCTTCTTTTTTCGGTACTTGAGCTTCGTTTCGACGGGTTTTGATTGTTTCTGGTTTTTTCTGTATATTTTTTGTCAAATTTCATCATGGATTTGTGATTTGGGTGTTTTGATGCAGAGCTGCAGATGAAGCAGTTCCATCTTTGAGTTTTTCATGAGTATTTCGGCTCTGATTGTAGCCTTTTAACCTAGTTTCGCCAATTAACCAAGACTAGGTAACACCATTGTGGCTCATCAGTTGGTTCTGGTGTTCAATTGATTTTTTAAGGCCTATCTATGAGGTTCCCATGTTGCTCTTGTTCGTTTTATATCTTTCTGATCTTGATAGATTTTAATCCATTTTTGTGTGTTATTTCATGCACAATTTGAGTAATTTTTGATTTTTACCTCTGATTAATTTGTCCGTGACCTTTGGGTAGAATTTTATCAATTTTTTGACTGTTTTTTCTATATCTGAATCCTGAAAACCTCTGTTTTTGAAGGTTTCCAAAAGAATATTAGCGTCCAATTCGAAATCCTCCCAGATTCTGCTTGAGTTTATTGATCGAAGAATTTGGGAGAATAGTACATTCGTTCCAATGTTCGTTGGCTGATTGCTTTCTTTGAAAGGAAGGCACAGCACTTTGAAGGGGAATGATCTTCTCTTGTCGTATAATTTTACTCTATTTTCTAGCGAATGGATGTCTAGGTCCAGGAAATGTACCCACCCTTCCTCAGGGTCTTCGAAATTGAGAGGTAATGACTCTGGGTAGATTTCCTTGTAGCATTCTTTGAGAGAGTCCGTTCCGATGGTTAGGATGTCGTCGACATACCGACATGTATGCCTTAGCCTTTTGGCATGTGCGACATTGGTTTTTTGTGACAGGTAGTTGTATTCCAGTTTGCTTAGAACCAGATCTGCTATGATGGGGCTGCAGCTTGCTCCCATAGCGATCCCTTTAGTTTGTCTGAACGCCATTCCACTGAACTGGATATAGGTATTGTCCGTAAGGAAGTTGATTAGACTTTTTGTTTGTTCGATTGTCCAACTTTTGTTGCTTAATTGTAGGTTGTTGTGTAGGTAGCAGTTGCCCTCGATGTGAATGAACTTGAATTTTCTAGCAACGATGTCAAGAATTTCGTTTAGTGATTTCTTGATTAGGTCATGTTCTAGAGCTGTAAAGAGGGTACTGAAGTCCGCTGTGAACATTTTCCCGTTTCTCTCTCCTACTTTGCTGAGTAAAGTTCTAGCTTGTATGGAGTTCTTGATACTCCATGTCAGATTCAAACCTCTGCATTCTCCTACTTTGTTTGTATATTTCTGCCAATAATTCTTGATGGCGAGAAGGATTTGTGTCACGAGTCCTTCCATTCTCTTTGTGGAAGATCGTGAGGCCCCTGCTATGAATCTTGATTTCACAGGGTTTTTGTGGTATTTCGGACTGTGCCAAAGTACTGGTAGAATTTTGTCCCTAGGTAGTAATTCCAGAAGTTCTGTTTTTTGGAAGGTCATGAAAGTGGTCTTATGCCTAGTCTCATGCCTCTCAATTATTGAATCCATAGCCTCGTTTGCTAGTTTGTAAGTTTCGTTGCCAATAGCCTCTAGTCCTTCATTTGTAGATAATTCTACTCCTAGTTCCTGACATAGCCTCTCGACGTAGAACTTTTTGCAGATAGCTGCAAAGTTAGTAGAGGCTTTGTCGACGGGAGTGATAATGAAATTCGATGTGGCCCTTTTGATGTTTCTAATTGCTGTGTTTGTTCTTTTACAGTGTCTTGCATATTTAGTTCTGGCTTTTAGTTCTGTTGTACTAAGTGTTCTGTTACTTTCTGTTCCTATGTATTCGTGTATTTTCTTGTAGGTGTCTTTTTGATGTTTTGTAGACATTCCTCCTTTTCTGCCTTTTGCCAATATCCAACATTGTAGTGATTCCAGTGCAAATTGTAATGCGTTCTCCACTTCAGGGTGTATGTGTGGTCTGAATTTTGTTCCTTTGTTGATGAGTGTTTTTTCCAAACCTAGGAATGTGAAATCCCCTGTGTTTATGTGTCCGAAGTGCTTGAATTTTTCTTCGTAATTTTTGCAATCGCAGTCATGGCTTAATATCCTGATCGTTTCCTCTTTTGTCAGTTTTTTGAGAAAGGTGCTGTAGTTCAAAATTTCGCTGCCCAGCGTTGTTGTCGGTTTCGTGTAGAAGGTAAAGATTTGTTTCCTTTTTTGGTCTTTGTCTGTTTTTGTTTGTTGGCTCCTCCCCTGTAGTCCGAGTTTTCTTAATATTGTTTTTGGATGTATTTTTTCACTGTAGGAGTTGCTGTGTCTGAAAGGAATTCGTATTTCTTGTTTGACTTGAATGTCGTCCTCTGTCATTTTCGGTTTTTCTTTCATGTCTCTGGCCCGTTTGTATGCCGCTATGAGTTGGTATATTCTATAGCCGTAGTTGTGAATGTTTTCCTCTATCTCATCTAGGAGTTTCCTTGTTTCTCTGGTTTTGAGTCTTTGCAGGAAATTGAATAGTTTGATTCCGTCGTATTGATTGATTATTAATGCTGCTTTTAGTCCTTTTTTGTTTTTGTATGCCCGTTCCAAGTCATTTTCGTTTGTTTGCCAATGTTGTTTGTCATTTTCTTTTTTCGGTTGATCGTTCTTCGTTGCTAGTGTTTTTCGAAAAGGATTGATTGTTCTTTTTAGTGCTCTGTGCATAGTGACTGTGAACCATGGTGTTTTTCTTCTATCATAGGGGTTTGTATCCTCGGTTATGCTTCCAAATCCTTGGATATTTGTGTTCAGTCCCCATGGATAGGCTGTATTCAATGCTAGGATGTATGCTACTTCCAATTCTTCCAACGGCGGTTCTTCGTCTGTTCTAGTGTGGAGAATGGTGAGTTGCGGTTCTAGTTTCGTCTCGTGAGCCCTGTTCAGATGTTCATATAGATGGGTGAACTCTTCGTCTCTGATTAGATTCCTTCTGTGTTGTCCCATTCTTGTATTGATTTGTTGTTTGGTCAATCCTACGTATTTGGCCGTGCAACCGGGGTGCGTGCATTCTAGTAGGTATATAATGTCCTTGCTTCTGCAAGTGATGTTTCTTTTGATGCTATGACCGATCTTTTTCGTTGAGTAGGTGGTGTATGATGTGTATTGATTTTCTCCTTTCCACCATTTGCATGTAAGGCATTTTCCGCATGTTCTAATTGTTTTCGATGTGTCCAGGTGCTCCAGTATTTTTCCTTCCTTTGTATGTATAGTTCTTGCTTTCAGATTTTTTGCCCATAGTTGGGAGCGAACCGGAGAATTTCCGTATTTCCTCCGTTTGCATTCGCTTTCTGCCCTGCGGTTTAGGGCAGCCCTTTTTCTTGTAAGTATAGGACTTCTGAGGGAATTCATGGGATACCGTCCTTGTAGTACCTCCTCCCTAGGGGCGCCGCGGACTTTCGATGGTACTGTCATGGACAGTCCTCTCCGGCCGCGGCAAAAATGGGGTTCTGTTTTTGGACTTTTCATGGAAGTTTTTTCCGGTTTTTTGACTTATTTGGGTTTCTTATGAATGACAAAAATTTGGATTAAAAAACATTCATAAGAACGGGATGCTGTAGCTTTTTGATCAAAAACCACTTCGCTCGATCATTCATAAATGGCCAGTGACGGAATTGGCGGTCATTGATGAACGAGCGCTGATCACTTATTGACCCTGGCTTGCCGATTAATTGTAAGTCTTAAAATTTGTTGATTTTCCCGCTGTCTTTTGACCCAATGTTAATTAAATAATCTATTTAATTGGCAAGTCAGTGAATATTGACGTTGCTAATAGTTTGCGCAGTTGGAGCTTACTTTGCGCGTTTAATAGTAAAGGGTGGGCGGTAAATGTAATACTAGGCGTTCTGTGCATGCTTCCTTCTCAAAGGGCTGTGTTTACTAGCGAAAAAGTAGAGTTTTGAGTTTGCCTTTAGCTGGGAGTGAGTAGTAGTCAGGATGGGTGGAGACGATCGAAAGAGTGGGAAGGGAGGTGGAGGAGGTGGGAAGTCGGTGGTCCCCGTCAAGAGCGACAGCAAGACCAGTCACCTGTATTTTGTTTGAGCGCGCAAAAACAAAATGCAGATGCCCCACAAGCAGATTCCACTCGTAGTAAGAAAATTTCCTTGACTTTACACTCGGGGCAATTGTTTTTTTTGGGAGAAAAGAGCTTACTTTCGGCTTGCCGATGGTACCATTTTTTTATGCTGCTTTCTTGGGCAAAGAAACTGTTCAATGTTTGCGCAAATCAATGTATTTTTGGAGCCACACATTTGACAGTACTCTTTACAGTTCCTTTGCAAAGCGCTAAATAGGTAGCAGCAAGAGAGACATTTTTGCGTCCATTGGACAGAGCTGTGAACCGAGGCGGGAATGCGTCCTTGTAGAGGCGATGGATGACGTTGCGAACGCCGGGATCGCATTGTCCAATGCTGCTACGAAGTCTCCCAGCTTTGCAGCGAAGGCCGCTGAGCAGCAGATTGAGAATCCATTCCGCCTTCAGCTCTCGCCTAAGCAGTTGGGCTTACTGGCCAATTCGATGTTTCGCTGCAGTCTAGTTGAATAGGTGATTATGGAACGAAGCAATGCGGCTGTTGCAATGTTGGGTTGTTCTTCAATACATGATACTTGGTAAGACTAAGTTGAAAATTCGCCAGAATCTCAAATTATCGACTTCTGAAAAACTGAACATGTATTTGAGAAATGAGGTAATGTAAGAAATGAGCGTGACTTCCGCGAGTTTTCCTCTCAAACCAGCAGCTGCCGCGAGCAAGCTGAAAAATAGGCCGGAAAAAATTGGGAACTGCGAAGCTAGTCAAGCAGCTTTGTAGCTGTGCAATGGGGGTCGCATGGACGGTCTCCAAGTTGCCTCGCAGCATTTGCAGCACCACTGCGGTATGCCCCGAAACTCCAGCCACCAGCCTGGCGCCTCTCTCAGCTGTTCGGATCAGCTTTCTCGGAACAGGTCTGCAGTTCTTTTCAATTCTTGACGAAGACTTCTTGACTTCTAAGTGATTAAGAAATCTGCATGTTCTCGGCTTTACAAAAAAATTTTGAAACATCACGCCGCCAGCTGCGAAGACAGCTATCAGGCTGAGGTTGGAATGCATAAATGGAGTGTTGTTATGCCGGGTTTGCCCTGGTCGCCTGGAATGGCATTGAGGCGACGGTTGATGGTGGTCAACAGCAGGAACGGCTCGCAGACCTGCATCCAAGACACATTGACGACCTCACCTAAAGTGCACCCCAATATTCGAGAGATTTGGAAATATCTCGAAAAAAAGAACCCCCGCCCGTCAATTAGGAATTGGTAGTGAGGCTTGAGAGTGTTGAGATGTCCCAGCCCCTTTGAAAGCAAGGGCGTCAGATTCACTGACATTTGGTGGGTGGGGGACGGGGTGGGGGGCAGAATCTCTGGCCAGGACGGGTGGAGGGCTACTGGAGGAGGGTGACGGCGGAGGAAGCTGCGGGAGGGCGACGGGCCTTCCTTCTGGCGGTGACTGGGATGCTCAACGCTGATAACTTGATCTGATCAGATGCTCCAATGCCGCAATTTGCTCCTGCCTTTCTTTCCCTCTCAGAGCACCACTACGTTTGCTGCTCTGTTATAACCCATGTCCAATGGAGTAAACCCATCATCATCATCATTTGGGATGTTTCAAATTTATTCAAAATCGGCAAGTGTGGGCGTTAATTTGATATCGAGTTTCTGATTGTCATCAAATGGCTGGAAAAAGCTGTAAAAGTGGAAAGTTTGTTCGAGTGCGTCATTCTCCAGCTCAGCCAGGCGCAGGTTTGATGGCTGGTAAAGTAGCATTCTTGTGCTGCTTGGTTCAACAGCGCCCGTGGTCACCTGACCTTTCCAGGGAAGCATCCAACCGGCTCTTTCTGTCTTCTTCTCTTTTTCATCCGTTGAAGAACAGAAACACAAACAAGGTGCTCTGAATTGTATGAGAGTGGTTGCTAGGCTCTTTCCAGAGTACCCGTCCATAATGTCACGCTTGAATTGGCCTGCAGTTGGTTAATTTCTGCATGATGTCATGAATGCTTAAAAAAATTATTATGGCAGTTTGTTTTGACACAGTATTTTGCATGAGACATTGCATCTTCAACCACTTGAACCCTGAGCTTGAATTCTTCGTTCTAGTTGCATAGGATGTTGTTTGACAGAAAGTATTTCAAAATTACACAAGATAAAGCATTGAATAAGGTAATCGAGCAAGGTAATTTTACCTTTTTTAACCATTCAAAGACAGTTAGCTTGAAATTATCATGAAACAAATTATGCTCTATCGTTTTTTTTACCGTGAAATGTTGCTTTCTCGTCATCCGTACATTGCTTATTGAGCGAAGTAAATCTACGAGCGGTCTGGCGGCCTTGAGAAGGTGAGAGCTCATACGCATCGCACGACTGCCTTTCCCAGCTTTACCTCATCTCAAAGCTGGAAAAACTCAAACTGAAATTGTATTTGATAGGCTAATGTTACGAAGTTTTGCAGCCTAGTTTTACTGTGTTTTCAGGGACAATAGTCTGGCTGTGGTGGAATTACTTAAGCAAGAGTCAGGCTAAAACCGAGCCATCGAAAGCAAAACAGCCCATCTTTGGTCTACCACAAATACAGGTGCTACGGGGTAGGTTGGTGGTCGTCCTAGGCGCAGTCCAAGCAAGACTGGCCACTATGCTACGTCCGGCCTCAGGTGCAGGCGATAGGCAGCTTGATTATTCAACTGGTGGCATCCGTGAAAGGCTGGGCCCTGGTTTCCGGTTCCCAGCGGAATGCAAGAAGCTGATCCTGACTTTGGAAAGCGAGCATTTTCTTTGGCGCCCACCCCTAGTTGGGGGCCGTCCATAGATAACTCCACTGCAGCCTACTCACTACTCCCATGTTTCACTGGCCCTATGGGTCCTTTTCTTCTGAATTTTAAGTCAATATTGCTAGCTTATTTCCATCCAACTTCTTAAAAGCTAATTGCAGGGAAAAAAGACCAGGTCTTACAGTGTCCCATTGAAGTTGCTAACCCTTGATTCGCCCAACATTCACAGTCAAACAGCCATAACAAAGCTTACGACTAGCTATCTGGTGCATTCCATTGGATCTTTCAGGTCAAACTTAGAGAAGAACTATGAAACAAAATCTTAGAGAACAATTATCAAAGAAGATTAATAACGAAAGCTGGCATCGTCCTGAAGCAGTTGGACGGCCAGCAGAGCTCTGTCTGAATTTCAGGCCATGCTCTGCAGTCTGGCTCCGCACTCTCTTTGTCCTTCTGCGAAGACTCAGCCCCTTGGCCTCCACGAAGAGCACTTCCACCTTCTGTGAGCGCTGGCCTCCACCAGTCCTGCCAAAGAGCATTCGCTGATTGCCAAACACAGGATGCTAATTTGTTTGTTTAGTTTGATATTTGAAAGAGTATGGAATTCATATTGACATATTGATGGACGATCTAATCAAGGCAACTCAAAAAACAGGACACTGTGAATGCGTACTGTGAACACCCAAACGAGCTTGTCTAAAAGCACAGTGCGTTTATTCTTAGCCGATTGCAAAACACAGGATGCTAATTTGGCTGTCGCGTTTGACATTTGAAAGATTTTTGGCATAACAAATCCCATTGTCCGCTTACTCTGACGATCTAGTCAAGATAACTCACGAAACATGAAGCTGTGAGTGAGTTCTCTGAATCAAAGCAAAGCCCATTACTTTATTAACTCGGAGAGTTATGAGCCTAACAAAGTCACATTATGGCTTTTTTACGTCTGGTTTATTGGTTCTCCTCATTTTGAATGTTTGCATTTATTTTGAAAATCTGCAGCTAGCTAGGTTGGTTCAGCTAAGAGAATAAAACACTGAATCGGAGATTCACAACTTCAGTAATTTTATTTAAAATATAGAATTATGAAATACGAAACACTGTTCCCGCCATTTCGGATCTCAGGAATCTTCGGATCTAATTACAGGAAACAGATGCGTTTGCTTATCGACTATATGGGATAATTTCGCCCCAAGCACCATTCTCACCATCAGCCATCGCCATAATTAGCGGAATAAAGAATTAGCGGCTTCCTGATTGTGTTAAGGCCAAGTTAGGTTCACAAAATTTAGAAATTTAGCCCGAATACGCTTTCTTCTTGCATCAAAACCGCTCACAAAATAAGTCAAGCATCCCAGCCAAAGCCTGAAGCTAGTGACTGATTGTGCCAGTCTGGCGAAACGTCGAAGAAAGGAGCTGCGGTTGGCCGTCCAATTCATGGTCATCTCCGCCATCTTCATAGCCTGCACCGCCATCTTCCGCCTATTTCCACTCATACCCAGCTTTCGTTAGCATTTGTCAGCGTGCCAGGTTTTTTTTCGCAAAATTCCATTTTTGCAAGTGTCTCGGAGTCACGTCAAAGCACCAAACACATTGACGCTTAGGTTATAATTAGGTGTTGGCTTAGAAAGAGGTAAAATAGTGACACTGATACACTTTGAAAAATCGCATTTTGTGGCAAATATTTGGAGGGCTTTTCAGTTATCCTTGCTTTTTTTGCTTCACTAATATAGCCAAACAAAAACCAAGACAATTTAAAAATTGCTAATTTTCGGTAGTACTCGTGAATTTTGTTCAGCTCCTGGCCAAAAGTTTGGTCCAACTTCCTCAATTGTGTGTTGATTCCTTCAGATCCGGCAGCTTTTGCATTGCTCTGTTTCTGCCTCATGCTCAACTGCTCCGTCAACGCCCTCGTCTATATCTGTTTCAATGAGGTCTGATGACTTTGTATGCAAGGAGTGAAAAAAACATATTTTCATTGACAGGAGGTCAAAAAAGTGCTGCTGAAGCTGTTGTAGCGGCTGTTAAGTTTGTTAGCGATTTTTGATACCTGGTGAAAGTTAGGTGAAAAACTTTGATTTTTGTCCCAGTGAAATCTTTGGCGTAGTGTTTTTCATTGAAAATTTCTTGAACTGCAAGTTGAAACAAAATAAGTGCTCCGGGTCGGGGAATTGAACCCCGGTCTCGCACGTGACAGGCGCGGATACTCACCACTATACTAACCCGGATAGGCAGGCATACATGGACAAAAAGTATTCGCAGTAAAAGTAAAATAATAAATTATATATTAGATGTTTTCCCTAACTTTTGAAAAAAAGAATCGAAATGATTATCCAGATTTGGGACTCATTAAACATTTCTATAACGCAAATGCGAATTTAAAAACCTTTACCTTTACCAGTGTGTTTGAGGCTGATGTTTCATTGAAAGCATAGCCAAAACATTTAGTTTGAGTTGGCAATGACCTGAGGTGAGTAACTAGAAAGCATTATTCTATCAAGGCAGCAAGCTAAAGCTATTCACGCTAGCTCTTCGAATGCTAGCAGATTCTTTGCTTAGGGAGGTACGATTATTGGTGTTTATCAGCTTTAGAAACCATTCACCGCTCAGTTGATGACTGCATCATCCTAGTTTAGAACGATAATATACAAATGAAAAACATTTGCTGATTAGTGGTACCACTTTCGTGAAGCCGCATGTAATGATATTGCACAATTATGACGCCCAGTGCAACTTGGCACTGGGCGTTTTCCAAAACTATTCAGGGCTCTCAGCCGCTCTGAGTAGAGGGCGAGACTGGTTGTACCTGAATACGTTGGGTAATAACCGATGGGTCAGTCAGGGTGTATTCAGGTACAACCAGTCACCTACGAGCTACCCAAACTCCCTGCGAATTTAAATCTTAGAAGATCGGTTTGTTAGCGAAATTGGGCCTCAAGGAGCCAGGAGGTGAGATTGAAAAGGGCTGCAGGTTGGCAGATTCAGACCTGCTACTGCCGCTTCAAGCCTCTCTGCAATACTTGATCAAAGCTGGTTGGGGGGATTTCAGCGATGCCAGGATTTAAATATATCGAAACAAGTGATGATAAAATCTGCATGCACAGCTCTGGTAGGAAAGACATTTAGGTCAAAGGGCTTTTAGAGCGACATTTGTGCGTCCCATCGAAATTAAACTAAGGAATGGAATATAATTCAAATTGCACAAGTTAATTTGAATGCTAATGATAGGATTCGATTCGAAAAATATCAAATTCGTAGTCGTCGAAAACCTAGCTGCCCAGATTGAAAGTTTTTTGAAGCAGAGTTCTAGCGTGAAAAGAAACCATGCAGTTTCCATGCAGACTCCATCCATGCATATTTACTTTTGGCCTCAACAGCGAAATTGGACTCTGCAGCCTGGGACAAGTTGGGGCAGCGATAAGAGCAACTAAGCGAGAATTTCGGCAGACAAGCCTATTTGAGCACCAATTCTTTCTTTTTCTGCTCATTGTACTAGAAATAGTGTTGTGGCACACAAGCCAGGAAGAAAATGTTGGATGCACGGCAAAGAGGGCACCAAGATAAAGTTTATTTATTATTTTATGACAACATCATTTTATGATTTTATTATATTTTATTTAGGGGGTGAAACCGCTTCGAAAAGGAAACCGCAAAAATATTGAGACTTTGAGGACGAATTGTAAAATATTTTGACTAGAAATCTCAAATCTGGCCGCCTTGCATCAAATGGCTGGCCATGCCGAGGGCCTGCCAACCAAAACACTAAAATGCACGGCAGGGATAGCCAAAGTAAAGTTTTCAAATGTATTTCATTTACTCAGTTCACTAAAATTCAGTCAAATCACAGGATTCTCTGCTAGTACACTTTCATTGAGAAGCGGAGAAGATGTCCACTAGCGGACCACTTGTCCCACATAATGAACTTGTGTTTGACTGGTTGGCATTGGTCCGGGTACATGCCGTTCGGATTGACGTGAAGACAACCCTTGAACCACCAGCCACTAAAATTTTCCCAAGTATGGATGCTAACAGTTGCTCAATGGTTCACCCTCCGCCATATTCGCCAGAGCAGTTGCCTGAGTCCTTGTCATTATCCATGTCCAATGTAGAAAATTTCATCCCATTGTGGTAGGCCATTGAATCGCCAGCGGTTCCAGCGGCACCAGATACGCTGAGTGCATAGCTGCTTGCGTTGTTTCCAACCTTAAAACGCAATTTCGCAAGTTTACAGTTATTCACACAGCTTTTCGCAATTTTTTACATTGGAAATATTAATTTGTTTCTTGCTACAGTCAATTTATTTCATATAGCCTTACCTTGAAAGTTTGGTAGGTTTCAAAGGCTGAGACTTCATCCTTGCAACTTTGCATGTAAAAACGTGCCCGATGAAGTTTGCAATTTGTTGTCAGGATATGAAGATTGTCCAAGCCCAGCCAAAAGTTGCCATTTCTGGATACTGTCCCGAAGCCTTCTTTATAAGCTTTCCATTTTCGGGCAAAAGAAACACTGGCATCGGCTCGCCTATAGCAACAAAAGTTGGGCATGAATTGTTCAAAATAAATTCTTCAACTAACTGCTGAACTAAAGTAAAACCATAGTCCTTCATTTCGCAAACAGCATTTACTGTTTTTACTCCAGTTCCATCGTATAGACGCAAGGAGTATATGCCTGTTACTCTGACGCCTGCTTTGAAGTAGTCGGCACAAGTGAAGCAGGCAATTCTTCTGTCATCTAGAACCAAAATCAAATTTTTACAAAGTAAAACTGAAAAAGGCAGACGATTGGAATTCTTCCAGTTGCCATTAGCACAGTTATGTTTTATTTTGTTTTGTGTCTTTGTTGCAAAAGAAAATATTTAAAAAATAATAATAAAATCAGTCAATTAACCTTCCAATCTCTCAACAGCAGAATACTTTTGCCGATGCAAAGCCTCAGCTACAGGGCCGCAGGCCAATGCCAATGCCTCGTTGCCTTGGCAGAAGCCGTTCTCAAAGGTCACTTTGCATCGGGTCAGATTGCTATATCTGTCGCGGCATCTAAATAAAGGTCGCATTATTATTTTTTCAACTAAAGTTGATTGGATCAAAGTTGAAAACTGAATTTGATTGAGCTTAAATTGGGCCTTTGCGGACTTGAGTCGAAACTCGTTGTGGCTCAGCACAATAGCTATGCCTTTACTGTATATTTTAAGAATGGTTTTTGGAATGAAGTGGAGGTGAAATAGAAGTTAAACTCAAAGCCCAGGCTATGACAGATTGCTCGAGCTTCCACTGCGCTTGTGTTGTGAGGCGATGCCCGTTGCAAACGAAGCCCCAGTCTTTGCGGTTCGACAGGAGTACCTGAAAATTTTGAATAAAAATTGAAGTTTTTGGTTTTTGCGAACGAAAAAATTTACCTGAACCAATCCAGCGAACAAAAGAGGAGATGTTTCGCCGTTGGAATTCACCAGACGGGC
Organism: Ptycholaimellus sp. GST1_10; assembly: GCA_030248095.1. Classification (NCBI taxonomy): domain Eukaryota; kingdom Metazoa; phylum Nematoda; class Chromadorea; order Chromadorida; family Chromadoridae; genus Ptycholaimellus; species Ptycholaimellus sp. GST1_10. Next base: position 42,328 of record JASANA010001373.1, on the reverse strand, counting down.
CTGCTCTATGTAGATTTGTCCTGTTTAAATTCAAATTTGTCAGTATTCGAAATATTGATCACATTTACTCACCGGTGGCGGATGCAATAATCATCAAAAAGCAGATCATCATTTTTTGCAGTTTATGTTGCGCAGCTGGTTAGCTTTAACTGCTGGTAATAGCTGGCAGGATTGCACAGAAACATTATCATGAAGTTTGCATCATAAGCAACGAGTGGCGTTTAATTTGTGCCCGTCTGTACTTGAGCAAAAGCAAAAGTGGCTTTTGACCTGCTGCTAGGCAAAATGAAGAAAAACAAATTATAATCATTTTTTTGGCATACATCAATAATAGAAGTAATGAATTAACATATGGTTTTGTGAATGACGGGACCTAATTTTTCACAAGATACAATTTTTTGTTCTTGAGAAGTCTAATATAATCCAACAAGTAATTAAGTTTTGTTCAAAACCTTTCATTAAAATAAAATCCCTTGTAGACCATTCTTAACCAAAGGTGTTGTTTGATGGTGGTGTTCAAACTGCTTTGGCGATTGATCCATACACAATTAAATAAAAAGGCATGTTTTTGCTATTACTTTGTTCTATACGATCTCACTTGCATTACAAATGCTTACGCGTCCACAAATATATTTGGATCGCATTTGATCATGAACATCGCTCAGTGTAGTTTTATCGAAAATTAGCGTAAAGTATAATTTGTGAGCCACGAATCACATATCACCAAAAGAGGCTCCAACTCAGACCTGGACCTGGAAATATGCATGGTCTCGCACCTAGTTTTGGGTGGTTCCGTAGACTTCCCCCAGCTTGGTCTAAGCTAAAAATTCAAGAGGCTAGTTTTTTCAACTAGCATAGCAAAAGTTTAATGGCTTAAATCAAAACAATTTTTAGTGTTTATACCACTATTGAATTCAAATTTTCAGACCCGTTTAAATGATTTTACAGCTGATCAAAGCGAGCATTTCCTCGTTTATCCTTATGCGAAACGCAGTTACAGGGGAGGGGAGGCCTTTTCCGTACACCTAACTTTAAAAATTTATTTCTCCAGCCCACAATATGTTAGAGAGTTGAAAATTGGTATGGAAGTAGGTCCAACCCTCCTTAGTTTACATAAAAATTTGCGGCTCATTTCATAGAGAAGAACTTGAGAAACAGTCAATTTTGTAAGGTCACTCAAAAATCGATGCAACGCGACAGTGAATTTTTTTTCACCTGATTTTGAGGCTTGATTTCTCAGCCCCATCAAATCCGTTTGAGCCCAAAATTTCAAACAAATTAGATCTAAGTGTCCTTAACTTACATATAAATTTTTGTCTTTCTAGATGCTACCTTTGTCGAGAAACAGCCTTTTAAATGAAACAACCTTTTTCTTTTTTCTATGATTTCATAGAATTTTCCAGCTGGACTGGCCCTTAACCATAGGAAAGGGGGAAAAGTGTGGTGTACTCCGAAGGCTGTTTCTCACCACAGGGAGCACCTAGAGAGACAAAAATTTATATGCAAGTTAAGGACACTTGGACCTAAATTGTGTGAAATTTTGGGCTCAAACGATTTTGATGGGGTCGAGAAATCAAGCCTCAAAATCAGGTGAAAAAAAAATTCACTGTCGCGTTGCATCGATTTTTGAGTGACCTTACAAAATTGACTGTTTCTCAAGTTTTTCTCTATGAAATGAGCCGCAAATTTTTATGTAAACGAAGGAGGGTTGGACCTACTTCCATACCAATTTTCAACTCTCTAACTTATTGTGGGCTGGAGAAATAAATTTTTAAAGTTAGGTGTACGGAAAAGGCCTCCCCCCCTGTAAACACTGGTTTCTACTTCCAACCTATGGTTCCGCTCCTCAGAACTATGCCCTTTCGAAGAAGGCAGACAAGAAGTGTATAGGCCGTTCGGATTTGGCTCCAGCATACCGCGTTTGTAACCAAGCAATTGGCCGATGGATCACGGCGGTTTGAGGAGGATTCCAAACAAAATGCTTTGCATTTTCTCACACACCAGTGCCTGAAGCTTTCTGCTGTCCATCTAGATTGCTAGAAATGGACCCGGAGAGCTAAAACAGATCCCATTAGCTTCGACTTTGAGGGAAAAATCAGGCTGGTCACATTAGGTCGAAATACTGACTTTATTTGGTCCTATTAGATGCAGCAAATGGGTCCCATTAAGATCGCCTACGAATTTGAAATATGACTACGAATTGCATTGTAACCTCAAAAATACAAGGGAAATTTGGGAGGGGGCAAAATTCTTGGGGGAGGGGGGGCGCAGCAGGACATAGTTTTCCATTAGTAGTAGATGTATTTCCCTGACTTTTTGCTCGAGGCAATTACAAAATTTGGAGAAAAGTGACCAACATTTGGCTTGCCGAAGCTACCAGACATAAAAAATTAGAAAAGTCCTAAATTTTCGCAATTCTTCTTGCCCATTTTTAGACAAAAAGATATACAATATATGAATGTAAACAAAAGTTTACATACACGCATGACACACAACAACTCATTAGAATAACCCATTCGAAACATACTTAACTTAAAATTACCTGTGACCAATTGCACTAGCAATACAATGAATTGCTCCCAATGTTCGCTGAGCTTCTCTGCATCAGAGTGGCCAGCACATGCATCTCGAGTTCACCTAGGAAAGTTGGCCTTGACTCCTAGATGGGATTGCCAGGACTGCGATTTCACAGCCGCGGAGCCATCGAGCACAGTGCTTCACGTGCTTCTGCTTCAGCACAAAACTGCAACCCTTCGTCTTCCCCTGCCAACCTTGCCGCAATCCACAGCCAAACAGCAAAAGTCCTCCAGTGGCCTTTCCTCGCCAAAAAGCCAAAAGAAGCAAAGCCTTGAAATCCGAAAAGCTGAACAGGAATTTTGCCCAGAAATACCAATGACGACCCAAATTAATCCCTATGCTGGTAAGGAAAATCAAGAAGATGAACGCATCGTCTGTCAACGCTGCAGCAAGATGATTGTTGCATCGAAGAAGTTCCGCCTGCTTTTTAAAAATTGACAAAAATTGAAAAACTAAATGTGTTAGCAGGGCGCAGCGCTTGGAGAATCACATCATTTCCTGCTACAAGCTTCTGCCGTTTCAATGCAATGGCTGCTGGAACAAGTTTTCGCAAAAGAGCAATTTGATGACCCATCAAAAACGCAGTCAGCACTGCAGGTACTGTGTGCTTTTTTTTAAAGCCAAAATCTAAGTGATTTTAGAGGTGCTGAAATTGTTCTCCTAGACCGAATTCGAGATGAGGCCACGGTTCTCGCCGGATTCTCTGACTGTTTCACTATTGATAGCAGTATTTGGAAAGGATTCTGCGGATTTCTCTAAGAAATATGATTGTAGCTTTAATTTTATCATTTTAAAATTTGAAATACAGGCTTTTTTAATAAAGTGCCAGCATTGTTTAATTTTTTCAAAATTTACGAGCCAATTATTTGAAAACATTAATGAACTCGGTAAGGACTTACTATGTTTAAGGACTAACTATTTTGAGGACGAGCCTTTGGAAAAGTCAGGTGGCTACGCCCTATATTGCGGTATAGACTAACTAGTAGCATGACGAACTCGGTATAGACTAACTCGGTATAGACTAACTAAAAAAGTAGGTATTTACCTGTTTAGAAAAAAATTCCTTGAGTTTAAATTTTGAGATATGTACAGAGAAGCATTTTTAGCTAATAAAATTTTTTTCAATATATTACCCTTTCGGGGGGGGGTGAAACCTTGCGGGGGGGGTGAAACTCTTGGGGGAGGGGTGAAAGTCATGGGGGGGGTGAAACCCTTTGAAGGGGTGGTGAAACCTTTGGGGGGGCTCAGGGAGTCAGCCAATTTTTTCTCAAGATATGTTAAAATAGTCAATCATTTTCATCATGATAACTCATTCCATCTGCGTCAAGCTGTGACGCTAAGTTTTAGAATACCCCTCTTCGTTTGAACCTCAATCTTCGATTCAAGGCAGAAGCCACAAGCAGTGATCACAATCACTGGTTACCAAGTGCCACCACGGCGCTGAACCAAGCAGGCAGCGTGAGACGCTTTGGTAAGATGCGCCACTCTTTCTTGCCCTTGCTTCGCTCCCACACTTCCACTGTTCGTGACGTATCGTCCTTATTCCCACTAATATCGGAGTCACCTGAATTTTTGGTGCAGTTAGGGCGCAGGATGGTCGAGCAAAGCCAAACCTCCAAAGACCCAGACATCGCCGTTGATTACGATAGCTGAGTGGCCAAATCGAGGCCGATTGAGCGAGGGCCCTTTACTCCAGACCTGGGCAAAACTAGTCGTATGAATGGGGAGATCCAATAAAAAACCTCTTTTTCAGTGTCAAAGCAGAAGGTTTCTTGCAATCCCCGGTAAGTGTGCCCAGATATCTGCAGATGTGAGCATGCTTGCTTTTTACGGAAAAGGAAGAATGCGGCCTTACATGTAAGCCAGTGCTGAATCCACCCCCATTGTATGTGATTGTTTCCCTGACTCCGCCAATAACACAGACGGCGTTGTCGAGGGCAACAGCGACTGCCCGATGGCTAGACTCTGGCATGGGCGGCAGAGGCATCCAGGCATCCGCGCTGGCCAAGTAACGCTCTACGGTGGCCAGTTGAGGCCGGATGGTCACTTCTCTATATCGCTCTATTGTTGGCACGGTTGTTGGCGGCGTGCCACTAAAAGCGTAGAGATGACCTCCACTCGCAACCTGCACTGCCAGTTTAGCTTGACCTAATTGGGTCCGTGCGAGCGGAGCTTAAGCGGAGCGTAAATGGCGTAAATGTTAAGCGGAGCATGGGGTGTCAAATTTTAGATTTTTGGCCTCCTTAATGACAAAATCGACATCTGAAAGTTGCACGTAGGGGCTAAAACAAGGACAGATTCGGAATCCTCGTCAAAAACTACACCAATCTGGCTAAATAAACATTGAAATTTTGAAAAAAATGTGACCATTCCTGAGCACTTGGATGCACTTGAAGAAACCTGAAAATGAACGTGGCACCCAGGAAAATCTAGATATTCACATATTGAGCCCATAGTAGTTTTGCTACCAACCTTAATTTCGTATGATGGAAATTTTAATGCAGAGCATTTTTGCAAATTAATTAAGGTATTTCGGACTATGCTAGCTCCCCCCCCCCCACTTATACATTCCCCCCCCCCCACTTAAGTAATCCCCCCCCACTTATACAATCCCCCCCCCACTTAAAAAATGAAATTTTTTTTATTGCTTTAAAATGCATATCTGTGCATATCTCGAAGTTTAAACTCAAGGAATTTTTTTCTAAACAACAAAATACCTACTTTTTTAGTTAGTCTATGACGGATGGCGGGCGCATGCCTACCAGGAGTAGGGGCTTGTCCCCTACAAGGAGTACCTTTCAAGATTCCAACTGAAGGGCTTAGACGCATGCTCGTCCTCGACGAGGTCATGACTGTGACAGTACCTAATATACTATGATCAATTAGTAGGTACTGCCACAGTCATGACCTCGTCGAGGACGAGCATGCGTCTAAGCCCTTCAGTTGGAATCTTGAAAGGTACTCCTTGTAGGGGACAAGCCCCTACTCCTGGTCAGCAGGCGCCCGCCATCCGGTATAGACTAACTATTTTTCTAAAAAAAGTAGGTATTTAATCAACTGCATGAAAATTCCTTGAGTTTAAACTTCGAGATATGCAAAGATATGTATTTTAAACCAATAAAAAAAATTTCAATTTTTAAGTGGGGGGGGATTGTATAAGTGGGGGGGAATATTTAAGTGGGGGGGGGAATGTATAAGTGGGGGGGGGGGAGCTAGCATAGTCCGGTATTTCATGCTTTACTCTAACCTGCCATGCAATTACTGTAATACAATTGTGACAACTTTCTGGGCTCTCTTAGCTTAGTTGGTATGGTGGCATTTGACATATGGCGGACCATGGCATGTCTGTTGCGAGCTTGGTGCATGGAGTGTACGGGGGTCCAGGTGCCGTTATGCAATCGGTAGCAGGAGGCGGAAGCAGGAATGGGGGCCAGGAGGCGAGGCCACCAGTCGAAATCTATGCCACCGCAAATATACGGTTGTCCATTCAGGACATCCCCCGCATGCCACAACATTGGTTGCGGCAGGTCTGGTCCAGGCCTCCAAATTTTCAGAAAGCTTTTTTTAAACAAAATAAATCGGTTTTTTTATACCCCTTGATTATTTCAAAAAGTTTTGGTAGAGAATAGGAGCTTATCTTCGTACTCAATGCTAGGCTGGCCATTATGACGAATGGTCAAGTATTCCGTGGAAGCCGTCGTCACATTTGCATCCCAACCGCCGATTACAAAGATGCGAGGCAGGCCATCAGCTGATGCCAGCCGAAGGGCCACAGTGGATTGGCGTGGCACTGCCAGCGGGAAAAACTCCGACTCCCGCTCCTGTTCTGGCCACCAGATTTCAGCCCGATTGGAGCGCTTGTCTCCGCCCAGCACCAAGAAGGCATTCCTGGCAATCAGCTCATTCTATTGTGGCACTGTCTGGAAGAGGTGCCACTCGTAAGGACTGCTGCTTCGTCTGTTGTCGGCTGCCCCGCTGCCTGATCTGCAAAATCCAATTGAGAAGACAGTGGTTTAGCCTGGTTTTGAGGTTTTCTACTGCTACACCGGATTTGGGACTTTTTCAGCTCAGAAGCTGTCACCTCTGCCAATCCAGACCACTACTTCTTCTTCTATAAAATTATTCAAAAAGAGGCACAAACGCAGAGCACTGGCCGCAGGAGCGGCGACACTTGGCCCTAGCCATCTGGCCGATGGTATCCGCAGCCTGGCAGTAGGGCAGCAGGAAGTTCACGCAGTCCGTTTCGTCCTTGCACCTGCAGCAACAGATCTCCCTGTCGGACGAGGCAGAGCAGGGCACCCAACTCGGGGCACTGGCCACAAGAGCTGCGGCACTTGGCCCGCGCCATCTCGCCCAAGGCGTCCTCTTTGGCGCAGTGTTCTTTCAGCCAAGGGGCTGCCTTAAACAACCTCACCATGCCCTTCCCCTAATCTCACGGGTGGGGATCGGTTTTCATCCTATTTTCATACGGTGGAAAGGGATGAAGACTTCATTCCCCACCCAGGGCTTTCATTCTATAGGGCTTTGGTTGGGCTTGGGGGTAGGGGTACTTCCTTGTTCTTCTCTCCCTCTATCCAGCAGTGGTTCCAGCTGATATGGAGGAACTGTTGGAAGTCAAAGCGGCTACCAGGCAGTCGTCGCTGTCCAGGCAGTGAGTGAAGTTGGTGGGGGCCGGAGTGGTAGTGATGCTGACTGGTAAGAAGAGCGATGGTGGGGCTGCGGTATCGTCCAAGAGCTCAATGAGAGGTCCAGACTTTGAGAAAGAACTTTGAGAAAGCTTCCAGACTCGTAGTGTCCGCTTAAACCCGTTTTTTCTTAGAAACTATACTGCCACAGGGAATCATACATTTTTCATTTTACCAAATTTCAAATAAGTTAACTTTCGTTAACTTTCATGACATCAGGCAAGCTTTAAGGGGTCGTTTCACATTTTGTTATTAAGACCAGTTTCGCGAGAGGCGTGAGAATCAAGGCCCAAAAATTTTTTTATGACTATAAATTGAGTATAAGGTAATTTTCCTCAGACATTTTTATATAAGATTCCAAAATATCTCAGCTCAAAGCCGTAAACTGCTGCCGTACTGCATAGAAGAACAAACCTTACTTTTTATAAATTGTGAAATTGTGAGTAGGCACAGATTCTGAAAGCTTATGATTAGAGGAGCATTTTGGTTGCCATAGATTTGTAATTTGAGGCTTTGCATTTGAACAACAGCCGTAAGTTTGAAAACTAACCAATTTCTGAGACTTTCGTTTTTCAACTAAAATCAAGAATAGCTCGTCAGGACTTTATTTCCCTGCGCATGCGACACACATTTTCGGATTTGTCATAAAATTTTGACCCTAAAACATAAATAATATGCCCTGAGCAAATTGAGCACAAAGAAATATGATGACTTTTTCTCATACACTCCTTATTTTGCCTATGTTATAACATAGGGAACTAAAAATCGGTTGTAAAATTGCCACTAAAAAACTTCCCTTTTCTCACACACTGACTCATGCTCAAAATCCTTTTCAGATAGATTGTTTCAAACATTTTTCCAGCTATGGGTGCCAAAATATTAGGGATATGTACTATATTGCCAACGAAAATGGCCAAAGTTTGATGACGGGTCCAAATTTCGCCTATGCTATAACATAGGCCAAAAATGACAAAAAAATTTTTGCTCTTAATTTTTCAATTTAACTGCTCAACTTCAATCTTCGGACCACTCCGCATCTAGAAATATAATTTTTATTATGGATATACTAAAATAATGCTCAAAAATGGTGTTTGCAATTGATGAAATTTAGACCTTATTTTTCGGTATTTATGAATCATTTTTTTCCTTTTTTTATGATAAACCAATTCCAAAAGTTGCATTTCCAGGTGCGGCGTGGTCAGAAGATTGAAGTTGAGCAGTTAAATTGAAAAATTAAGAGCAAAAATTTTTTTGTCATTTTTGGCCTATGTTATAGCATAGGCGAAATTTGGACCCGTCATCAAACTTTGGCCATTTTCGTTGGCAATATAGTACATATCCCTAATATTTTGGCACCCATAGCTGGAAAAATGTTTGAAACAATCTATCTGAAAAGGATTTTGAGCCTGAGTCAGTGTGTGAGAAAAGGGAAGTTTTTTAGTGGCAATTTTACAACCGATTTTTATTTCCCTATGTTATAACATAGGCAAAATAAGGAGTGTATGAGAAAAAGTCATCATATTTCTTTGTGCTCAATTTGCTCAGGGCATATTATTTATGTTTTAGGGTCAAAATTTTATGACAAATCCGAAAATGTGTGTCGCATGCGCAGGGAAATGAAGTCCTGACGAGCTATTCTTGATTTTTTACAAAAAACTCCAATATCAAAAAAACATATGTTATGACAAGCTATGGCAAGCCCTCCACCAGTCAGTCCCCAGGCAGCCAGCCAAGATCCTAAGACGGAAGAGGAAGAAGCCATATATCACATCAGCCTGCCTCAGCCTCAGCCGCGAGACCAGCGCTGCCTGGATCCGGATGAAGACCCACCCTGAGAGCAAGAAGCTGCTCAGGGCCTACACCGTGGCCAAGGCCATGAAAAAACAGGCAATTAGGGAGGCACGCCAGGCCCACATCCTAGCTGAGATCCACAAAGCTCAGGAAGATCGCAGCCTAGCTGCCCTCCCCAAGCGCCTGGCCACAGGCAGCAGCCGGCCGCCCATCCCAGCCCTCCAGCATGATGGCCAAGTCATCGCAACAGACCAAGCCAAGGCAGAAGCTCTGGCAAACGTCTTTGCCAGCAAGCACAAAGCTCCAGCTGGAACTGCTGCTCTGGCTGCAGGGCCACCAGCAGAATGGGACCTGGTCACGTCAGAAGAGGCCGGAGAGGTGCTGAAAAAGCTGCAGGCCAAGAAGGCAACCCCGCGGGAGGACATCCCCAATCGATTCCTCCGCAGGGTCAGCCAACAGGCAGCAAGTGCAGTGGCCTCCCTCGCCAACACCACCCTCCTTGCCCAGCGCATCCCCAGATCCTGGAAGGAAGCTGAAGTCGTCCCAGTCCCCAAGAAGGGGAGCTGCAAGACCACGGAGGACCTCAGGCCGATCAGCCTCCTCAAGACCACCTCCAAGGTCTGGGAGAAGGTGATCCTGAAGAAGCTCAAGCCCTTCCTTGCCACCAAGCCAAACCAGTTTGGCTTCAAGGCCAGAAGCGGCTGCAGTGACGCTCTACTCCGCCTCCAGCACGTTGTGGCAGAATGTGCTCAAGGGCAGCAGGCTGTCAGGGTGGCAATTGTCAGCCTCGATGTCAAACGAGCCTTTGACACACTCTCCCACCAGGCCATCATCAAAACACTGCAAAATCGTGGCACCCCCGCCTTCCTCACCAACCTAATTGCAGACTGGCTCAGCGGAAGGAGCTTCAAGGTGCGGGTGGGTGAAGCCTGGTCCAGCAAAAGGCCTGCACCCTCAGGGGTGCCGCAAGGCAGCTGCCTGGGCCCTAGCCTCTTCAATGCCACTACAGACTCAGCCCTGTCCCTTGACCTCTCTGCAGGCACCTCCATCCAAGCCTATGCAGATGACTCCATCATGGTCAGAGCCATCAGCAGCAAGGAAGACGTTAGGCAGCTGGAGGGCGATTTAGTGAAGCTCCAAGACCACCTGGCCTCACTAGGACTTGACCTCCACCCAGGCAAGACCCAGCTCCTCGTCGTCTCCCTCAGCCCTGCCCACCGCCACCTCCCTTCACCCCTGGCCTTCTGCGGCGCCCAAATAGCCCAAACGGAGTCCTTGCGCTACCTTGGGGTAACCCTGGACCCGATGCTGAGCTTCTCCAAGCACTGGGCAAGGACCTGCGGAATGGCCAGAGCCAGCCAAGCTGTCCTGCGCCGCCTGCTAGCAGGGCACACCGAAGCCACCCGCCTTGCAGTGATGCAGAAGGTGGGGGGCTTGCTGCTCCACAGCCTCGCCTTCTGCCCACCCTCCACCATGGCCTCAGCAGAGCGAGTTCGCAGCGTCCTGGCACGGCAGGCCCGCGTCGCACTAGGGAACTGGAACAGCAGCCGCGAGGAAGCACTCCAGCTTGCCAACCTTCCCAGCTATGAAGAACTCCTCTTCAGCCAGCTCTTTACCTTCGTCTGGCGCTGCCTCTCCCAAGGCAGAGCCTATGGACACTGGCTGAAGGAGGACGACAGCGCCCCAGCCCCACCCCAGCACAGTCACTGGACTCGACGCACAGCCAGAGCCGCAGCAGCAGCTGCAACCATAGGCCAAGCTGGGGTCTGGCGGGTGGACAGGCTGCAGTCAGGGCGCGAGCGCCTAGACCGCCTGGCCCCCATCCGCCTGCGAGAGCTATGGAACGCCATCCCCTGGAGCGCGGCTGGCTTCCTCAGGCCAAAAGAAGAACTCAAGTCGGAGAAAGATGCCAAAGAAGCCTGCAAAAAGCTTTTCACCTATCTGCCCCCCTCCACTTTAAAGTCCCTTACTTTCTAATCTGACCATGTCCCTTTTGACCATGCCCGATGACTTGCAGTACAGCTGTATGCTCTTGCATTAATAATCGATAAAAAAAAATGATTGTCATGCTTGTTTTCATACAAAAACTCGCAATATTGTCCAAACAAATGACACCTCGCTCTTCTTCAGCTTATAAGCTTCAATTTGATATGCAGCAGTCGGTAGTTGCAAAAAAATATGTCAAGAAAAAAAGATTTTTTGGGCAGCATCCCCAACACTAATAAAATTGCTTTTCTTGCTGACCTCTCTTTACATTCGTAATCATAGCAGCTTAACTAAACGGAGTTGGGCGCTCTCATTTTGGCTCATAGGACAAAATGGATTGCTTTTTCAGAAAATACAATAACATTGGGGGGTCAAAAAAATTTTTGGGCCACCTTCCTTCAACCATTCTCAACTTTCTCTCGAAATGCCTCTTAATGACTAACATTCCTAATTCTTGAACCCTTTAGCATTTCCTTCATTACATACAAAAATTCAATCAATACATCAATACAAACAAGGTATTCTCGGCGGTTGCCAAGATGCGCGGCCTTACCTCAAGACACCACCTAGATGAAAATGCAAGCCAAAATTCAAAAGATTTCAGTGAAAAAACCATGAATTATACATGTTTCGATTTTTGAAACATCAAGATTTTGGCTTTTAACTATAAATCGAGAAATACTAATTATATCAAAAATTCCTTTTGCCAGCTTTAAGATATTACTTTCACGGACGTAGATACCAAAAATCAGCTAATTTTATTGAAAAACCATGGACTTATGCTTGTTCAAATTTTTGAAACATCAAGATTTTGGATTTTTGACTATAAATCAATAAATAATAAATATTTCAAAATTTCCTCTTGCCAGCTTCAAGATATTACTTTGACGGACGTAATCTGCCAAAAATCAACAAAATTCGTTGAAAAACCAGTGATTTACGATTTTTCGCATTTTGAAACATCAAAAAATTGAGTTTTGGGTGAAAATCGAAGAATTTCGCCAAGCCCTAATAATGGTGCCAAGGCATCACCAAGACGGACTTTCCTGCAAAATTTCAGCTAATTTCATGGAAAAACCAGTGATTTACGATTTTTAGTGTTTTGAAACATCAAAAAATTGAGTTTTGGGCGAAATTCAAAAAATTACGCCAAGCACCAAAAATGGTCCCGAGGCACCGCCTAGGCGGACCTTCATGCAAAAAATCAGCCAATTTCGTTGAAAAACCGCGGAGTACGGGCCTGGGACACACATATATATATATATACTAGTAATATGGGTCAGTGGCCGCGCTTCGCGCGGCCACACTTTTAAATCCTTCACAGCATACCGGGGGGGTAACGAAGTCTTCGTCCTTTTATTATATGTTAATTATACTAAAAAAGACGAAGACTTCGTTACCCCCCCGGTATTAAATCATCAATTTTAAGTTAATTATTGATGCAAAAAATATGCAAATATGCAAAAATATTTTAAATATGCAATCCAATAACTGGTGTCTATTCAAATAAACAATAAATTATTGCTGAAAGAGAATTGAATTTTACAGAGAACAGAGAGATCAGCATATAAAGTTCATTCAGTTTTGGAAACTCCACTGATCGTAAGCCAAACTTTAAAAAGATCAAGGACTATAAGCATTGCATTCGCATACAGTCAGAATGATCTGTCCCTGGAGTTCTGCATATCCCAACTAATTAATACCATGCAACATCAGCTCACTGAGTAGGGCCAAAATCGCGAAAATTGACTTTACTCAAAGAGATTTTTTAATATAATAGTTTCAAAAAGTTGAATAAGTAAAAAAACTGTCGTAAAGAGAATTGTTTTGCCTTGAATTTAAATAAAAGTCCGACAGAAAAAGTTAAAAACTCAATGAGTTAAAAAAGGCGCAAAATCAAAAAAGGGGCAAAAATGACAAAATTCGACATATTTTCAATCATAAATTGCGTTTAAGGAAAAACGGCGAGGACCGTAAAGCATATTTTGCCAAACTTTCCAAGATCTATCCAAAATGCTATCATATGCCTAGGTACACTTAGAAACCATCCCACCCGAGGTACCCTCCAAAAATGGCATCACCCGTATTATATAAGATATATATATATATATATATATATATATATATATATATATATATATATATATATATATATATATGCGGAAAGATGGACGCAAAAATGGGGTAACTGCTTAAGCTGGCCTTGGCCGCCTGCCGCGGAGGGCAGGGCAGTCAGAGCTCCGTAGGCCGGAGGGCATGGGTGCGGAGGCCCCGGAGCGTAGCCTAGCATGCGAAGCCGCGCAAAAATTGGAGATCTAACCTCCTGGCTGTCTTCGTTTGTGCCCAGCGTTCTAGCAGCTGCAATTAAATTAAAAAGCTCGAGTTGGCCCCTTTAACGCCTTATTAAAGACAAGAAACCTGCTACACATCAAATGTACCGACCTTTTTTATCTCCTTAATTTAAATCGGGAAAGACTGCTCGCCACACTGTCTTCGCATAAAAGTGTTTGGGTTATTTTCAATTAGTTCAGTATGCTGATGGACCATCAGTCGTAGTACTAGATATACTAAGAAAGTCCAGAGAGAAAAACTAAAACATTACCACAACAAAGCATCCACACCGATATGAAGCCGTGCTTGGCAGCCATTCCAGATGAAAAATTCCGTTCTGGTAAAACAAAACAAGTATATGGCGCAAAGCGCAATAGGTGACCGCGGAGCATCTTAACATGCAGCAAAATCCTAAAATTAAGCAAAAGGAAAAGTCTGTGGTTTCTCAACCAAATTCAAAAGTAAACACATATTTAGAATCAGCAGTTATGAATTGTGAACAAAAAAACTCAAGTCTTGTGGGCAATTTTCAGCCATTCAACATGACAATTCTTGACTCAAAAGGAAAAGTCTGTGGTTTCTCAACCAAATTCAAAAGTAAGCACAGATTTAGAACCAGCATACATGAATTGTGAACAAAAAAACTCAAGTCTTGTGTGCAATTCTCAGCCGTTCAGATGCTACAGAGGAAATTGGTAATTTTTTTCGGGAAAAACTTTTTCCTACTCAGGAAAGTAATGTTTCTAATGGTCCGGCACCAGCTCCACCCCCCCAGGATCCAAGCGGCACATTATAGCTTTCAGGAAAAAAAAAGTATGTCCAGATCCGTTGAGAATTCGCCCGTGCCCAGCACTTGCAGATATACATATATATATATATATATGAGGACAAAAGTTGAGTAACCTCTATAGACCGCGGAGCGGCCCTTCGGGCCGCTCCGCGGTCAAAAATGTTCTTTACCAGACAGAACCAACTTTACCAACTGATGAAAAACTAGGTTTAATCAAAACATCAAATTTCTGATGAATTGGGGCATATTTATAACATAGCTCATTTTTTTAAAATTTGTTATTGGCGCAGCTGCAAAGATTCCGATGCTTTCCCTATTTTCTGCGAAAGTCTAAACTTTTCCGCAACGGAGCAGAGGTTTTTCCGAAATGCTTCCGTCTTTGACCAGCCGAACTTTAACGCTGACCCGTCTGGTGTACGGAGTACGACCAAAGTCGGGGAAAGCAGGTAGACTGGACTTGCGAGCATCGCGTGCATTCGTCATTCGGCATCTGATCGCGCCGGACAGCAAAAAACTTCTGCCTGCATTTACCAAGCACTTGAATAACAAATGGCCTTGCAGTTTCTCTAACGATGACTATGCAGAGGATTGTTTTACATCATTCAAAAAATAATGCTGAGCATCCCTAGGTCTTTGCTTTTTCGATTCCCGCTTTTTTTGCTAGCGTTATAGGTCCTAGCCTTGTTTTCAATATACAAACTATGCCAAAAAAGGCTAATTTTTGGCATCAACTTTTTTGTTTTTAGGTCTGCTACTGCTAGATAGAAGTTTTTTGGTTGGCGGACGCAGTACGATCTGTCGCCTGGCCTGGGTATATCTGGCAACCCCTATCCACCCAAAGCAAATTTTTTACCCCCCACGTGAAACAATGCATAGCGATGCCCACGCCCCCCTAACTCGGTTCATAATTTGAATCAGAGTTTGTCAAAGTGTCTGGAAGCGATCAAACTATGCCTGCTGGGTTCAGCATTGGTGTAGCGCGGGCTTTGCATTGTTTCAAAAATCATTTCTCGTTTTAGCCAATTTTGATGTCAATTTTAATTCATGAACGCTTTCAAGGCCTTTCATTGCCTTTCACGCCAGAAAATACTGCCAGTCTTCAAGGCAATGGGAAATTTTGATCTGAGACAAGGACATTGAACGTAAGGCTACTATGGCATACTTGTATGGGGCTCAGATAGTCGGGGGGTGTCCACGTATGCTTTTGGGAGTAAGGGGCCCTTAGGCACCCCTTACGTGGTACGTCTCATGGGGGCCGCGGGGGAGGGGGGGTGTACTGCCATGCGTATTTGGAAAAGCAGACAAATAATTATTCCAGAAGCGTAACACTAGCATTCGTTTGTTTGCAGCAACCATATAATCCACAAAATTGTGGTTCTAATTTGTATTTTGGAAAACAAAGCAAGCTGCGGATTATTAGCATGCCACTTTAGGCAGAGCCAAGGACTGGGCTAGTTCAAATTTCAAAGACAAAACACTGATCACAATTACTGGTTACCAAGTGCCACCACGGCGCTGAACCAAGCAGGCAGCGTGAGGCGCTTTGGTAAAAGGCGCCACTCTTTCTTGCCCTTGCTTCGCTCCCAAACTTCCACTGTTCGGGATGTATCGTCCTTACTCCCAGTATTATCGGACGCACCTGAAATTTGGAGTAATTTTGGTCGCAGGATGGTCGAACCAAACAAACCTCCAAAGACCCAGACATCACCATTGAGGACGATGGCTGATTGGGCAAATCGAGGTCGATTGAGTGATGGCCCTTTACTCCAGACCTGGCCAATACAGACTGATTAAGTGGGGCAAACTGACAAATAACCTCTTTCTTAGTGTCGAAACAGAAGGTTTCTTGCGATCCAATTTCACTGTACTGAGTCAGCTGCAAAACTGAAGATGCTGGTGTTTTAGGGAATGCGACGAATGCACCTAACACGTAAGCCTCTAAGAAATCCACCATTTTCATATGTGATGTTCTGCTTCCCTCCGCCAACAACACAGATGGCATCCTCCAGGGCAACGACGGCTGGATACTGCATTGGCTCTGGCATGGGCGGCATGGCCATCCAAGCATCCGCGCTGGCCACGTAACGCTCCACTGTGGCCAGTTGAGGCAACACGTGCTGTTTTTCGTATCGTCCTAATTCTGGCAAAAAGGTTGGCGGCGAGCCACCAAAAACGAAGAGATGGCCCTCACTCGCCACCTGCACATCTACTTTTATTTGCCAACGATTCTTTTGACAATTGGAAACTGCATCATGCCATTCAGGATAGTATTGGGCAGACGCGTGAGAGCGAAAGGGAAGAAAATAAATTCTATTTTGACTCGCCAATGGCACCAGTAACGGCATAATGCATAGTAGACCATGGCATGGGCATTGCGAGCTTGGTGCATGGAGTGTATTGGGGTCCAGGTGCCATTATGCAGTCGGTAGCAGGAGGCGGAGGCAGGAACGGGTGCCACGAGGGGCGGCCAGTTGCCAAAGTTTATGCCACCGCAAATATATGGCTGTCCATTCAGGACATCCCCCGCATGCCACATCATTGGCTGTGGCAGGTCTGGTCCTGTCCTACAAATTTCATTATTTCCTATCCTTGGTGTTTTTACATCCCTGGTGCTTTGTACAGGGGGGGAAGGTTTCACCGTTCACCTAACTTTAAAAATTTATTTCTCCAGCCTAGTAAATGCTAGAGAGCTAAAATTTTAACACAAAGTACCCCAACCTTGCTTTGTAAGTGTGTAAATTTAGAGCATTTTTTATTGAGTAGAATCGGAGAAATAGTAATTTTAGTAAAGGCACTCAAAAATCAAAATGGCTACTCGGAAAAAAATTGTTTTTGACTAAGTTTCCGGCATCATTCCTCGTACCCACAAAAAACTTGTGAGCCAAAAATTTAACACAAATTAGGTCTAGGGGTCATTTTGACTTTTGAGTACCTTACTAAAATTACTATTTGTCCTCAATAAAAAATGCTCTAAATTTACACACTTACTAAGCTACTTTGTGTTAAAATTTTTGCTCTCTAGCTTTTACCAGGCTGGAGAAACAAGGTGTTCTCGGCTGTCGCCAAGATGCGCGGCTTCATTTCCAAGCCAAACACTTAAGCTACAGGAACGAGTATTACCAATTGCAAAGTCATTTCTTCCAAGTTTTACGCAGGGTTTTGGTAAATGCTAAGTTGTTAATTTCATCGAAAAACCAGTGATTTACGAATTTTCGAATTTTGAAACATCAAAAAACTCAGTTTTGGGTGAAAATCAAAAAATTTCTCCAAGCCCTAATAATGGGGCCAAGGCATCACCAAGGCAGACTTTCATGCAAAATTTCAGCTAATTTCATGGAAAAACCAGTGATTTACTATTTTTAGTGCTTTGAAACATCAAAAAATTGAGTTTTGGGCGAAATTCAAAAAATTACGCCAAGCGCCAAAAATGGCCTGGAGATACCACCCAGGCGGACCTTCATGCAAAAAATCAGCCAATTTCGTTGAAAAACCGCGGAGTATGGGCCTGGAACAGACAAATATATATATATATATATATGCGGACAGACGGACGCAAAAATGGGGTAACTGCTTAAGCTGGCCTTGGCCGCCCGCCGCTTCGGGCAGGGCGCCAGAGCTCCTCCGGCCTCCGGGCATGGGCGCTACGGCCCCTACGCTTCGCCTAGCATGCTTCGCATGCTAGGCTATGCTCCGGGGCCTCCGCACCCATGCCCTCCGGCCTCCGGAGCTCTGACTGCCCTGCCCTTCGCGGCAGGCGGCCTTCGGCCGCGCAATAAATTTTTAAAAATAGGTGTACAGATGAAACCTTCCCCCTGTACTCTGTGGTAAGCTGGCCGTTGTGATGAAGGGTTAGAAATTCCGTGGAAGCCGTCGTCACATTGGGACCCCAGCCCCCGATAGCCAGGATGCGAGGCTGGCCGTCAACTGGTGCCAGGCGGAGGGCCACAGAGGTGTCGCGTGGCTCTGTGAGCGGGAAAAATTCCGACTCCCGCTCCGGCTCAGGCCACCAGATTTCGGCCCGATTGGAGCGCTTGTCTCCGCCCAGCACCAAGAAGGCATTCCTGGCAATGCGCCTATTCTATTGAGGCACTGCCTAGAAGAGGTGCCACTCGTAAGGACTGCTGCTTTGTCGGTTGCTGCCTTTCCCGCCACCAGGCCTGCAGACAGGCTATTTCAGCACAATCCTTTTGAAAAAAATTTTTTGGATTTTTCTACATTTTCGATGAAATGATTCAAAAAGAGACACAAACGCAGAGCACTGGCCGCAGGAGCGGCGGCACTTGGCCCTGGCCAGCTGGCCGATGGTCTCCGCAGCCTGGCAGTGCGGCAGCAGCCATTCCAGGCAGTCCGCCTCGTCCTGGCACCTGCACCAGACCCCTATCTTGAGGAAGACGGTTGGCAATGGGCTCCAACTCAGGGCACTGTCCGCAGGAGCTACGGCACTCGGCCCGGGCCTTCTGGCCCAGCGTCCCCTCAGCAGCGCAGTGGTCTTTCAGCCACGCGGCTGCCTCAAACAATCCACCCATTAGCTCTCTTCTCGAATTCACTGGCCAGCCTCCAGTAGTTTCCCGGACTTTTCCAAAATTAGCACTTTTTTGAGGACAATTTTTTCGAATTCTGCCACAGTATGTTGAGGCCGAGACATTGGAAAGTTGATACTCCTGGTAGGGGACAAGCCCCTACTCCTGGTTGGTAAGCGCTCGACCAACTTGATTGATTCAAAAAAGGGCTATTTTTGGAAAAGTCCGTGAACGTTATGACCCCCACTGCCTAGCACATTGATCATATGCAGCTAAAGCTGAGCTCCAACAGAAGCTGGGTGAAAATGGACACCTGGCAATCGTCGCTGTCCAGACAGTGAGCGGAGTCGGGGACCGGAGGTGGTGTTGTGGTGCGTCCAGGCTCCTTCATGTGCTCAGTGAGGAGTCCAAACTTTGAGAAAGCAATTTTTATGTCAATATCCCTATCCCAGTGGCCAGCTCCAAAAAGTTGAAAGTTGCAATTGGCAACGTAGTGTCCTTTGAACGTGTTTTTAAAATTTATCTTGGGAGAAGAACGAACAATTTTTCCTCGCCCTTTTTATGCTTATATTTTGAATTTTATCCTTTTTAATTATATCAAATTTCAGCAAATTTACTCAAAAACTGGTTTACATATACCGTCATAATTGCGCTTTTGTAATAATGTGGATATTGTTTCATTAAACAGTCGAGAAATGACAGATCTGGAATTTAAACTCAAAAAAAGCAATTCAATCGGACTGAGCTTAAACGATTGCTACATTTAATTATGAGACAAAACTTACAAATAGGATTTAATTTTCAGGCTGAAATTCTTAAAACTTGTACTTATATTGACATCATCTCAAAAGTTTTAAAAGTTTGGAGTTCTCACTGCTTGACTGGTTTCATTTGCGGCAATCGCTCGAGCAGCTGCAAATGCATCAAAAGCCTAGATATGCGTTAATCATTACAATGATGCGTAAATAATTACAATAAACCTGTTACCCATTACATATAAAAACCTTGATTGTTTCTTTAATTTGAAGCCAGACTGACAGCTTATCCAGACCCTTGAAAAAGGATTAAAAAGTAGCAAAGTTAAAATATTTGAATTTAATTATTGGGCTGGCTTCATTTTACTTTGGAGTGCACGAGAAACGAATTTCGATTTCTAAGATTACTAAACAACATTCGATAAGGATGTTCTAAGTATGAAGTATTTTAGCAATGTCAACGCAAAATTTTCTGTTAGTTTTTGGCTCAAGATATAATGAGTAGTCGAAGGAAGAAAAACAAATTACCGCAGCAAAATATCCATGCCACTATGTAGCCGTGCTTGGAAGCCATTTTCATATGTAATAATTTCGTTCTGGCAAAACAAAACCATTTTGGTAGCACAAACATATGAATAAAGTAAGTTTGGTAAAACAAGTATATGGCGCAAAGCGCAATAGGTGACCGCGGAGCACACCACCTTCCAGCTTACAATATGAATGCATAAAATTTTGCCACTCCAAAGGGCAAGTCTATGGTTTCTCACCCATTTTCAAAAGTAAGCACAGATATGGAATCGCTATATATGACTTGTGAACAAAAAAACTCAAGTCTACCGTTCAATTCTGAGCCGTTCAGCTGTTACTGATTATTGATGCCATTGCCATGCATGAAAGTTTGTCACTCAAGAGGGTAAGTCTGTGGTTTCTCAACCATTTTCGAAAGTAAACACAGATTTGGAATCGCTATATATGACTTGTGAACAAAAAAACTCAAGTCCTCTGTGCAATTCTGAGCCGTTCAGCTGTTACTGATTATTGATGCCATTGCCGTGCATGAAAGTTTGTCACTCAAGAGGGTAAGTCTGTGGTTTCTCAACCATTTTCAAAAGTAAGCACAGATTTAGAATCGTTATATATATGACTTGTGAACAAAAAAACTCATGTCTTTTGTGCAATTCTCATGATTACAGGTGCTACAGCACAAAAACAACATATTGCCATTTTCTGACCTTTCTACCCAAAAAAGTAATGTTTCAAGGGTGTCAGTACTTTGCCGGACATTTTATTGTCACCATGACGTTGCACTTTGCCGGAGTTTTCTTTGAAGCCTTGTAGTTTTCGTAGCGACCGATAGGGAGCTACTACGGCTACGCCCTCCAGTCGTGGAGTACCAAGGACTGACAATAGTACCAGGAGTCGGGCGAAGCCAACACAAGAACTTCAGAAAAATTGAAAAAACAAATAGTCCGGCAAAGTCTGTAGTCCGGCAAAGTCCAGAATTTTTGTCCGGCAATGTGACAAAAAAAAGTAATAGTCCGGCAATGTACTGGAGGGCTTTCAAGTGCTCAAAATCCGGTTCCCCTTTGCCCGATCTTCCTAAAATATTATTACCTTTCAGGAAAAAAAAAGTTTGTCAAGATCCGTTGAAAATTCGCCCGTTCCCAGCATTTCCAGAAATACATATATATGAGGACAAAAGTTGAGTAACCTCTATAGACCGCGGAGCGGCCCTTCGGGCCGCTCCGCGGTCAAAAATTCTAATGTACGCGCGAAAACGGGGACCTTGCATTTAGATTTATAGTTCGCGTAGCTGCAAAATTCTGCTGTGCCTTTCTTCTACTAAACTGAAAAGTATTCCCACTACGGGGCCTAGGATATTATGAAATACTTCCGACTTTGAACAGCCATTGCCATACGCGTAGAGCGCACAGGCAAAGTCGGGGAATGCAGGTGGACTGGGCTTGAGCGCAAAGCGAGTATTCGTCATTTGGCATCTGCTCGCGCCGGACAGCAAAAACCTCTGCTGTCTGCCCTGAATAACGAATGACCTTCCAGTTTCTGCGTTGATGACTGTAGCCTTGCATCATTCAAGAAATAATACCGAGCGTCACTATATCTCTAAGTTTTTCAATTCCGATTGTATTTGCCACTAAATGCTAACATAGCAACAATCTATCTGGCACGTATCTGGCTATTAATGGTTCCTCAAAATTCATTTCAATTACGTCAATGCTGATCACAGGTTGTTTTAAATGCTAGTCGCTGCTTTAACACAACTATAAGGTTAAAACGGATCTTAAAAGCATTAGTAAAGCAGAGTAATTCGACAGTAGCTATCGTCGCTGGGGCTCTTGGCTTTAGAGCATCATGTGCATTTTCATTTGCCATCTGCTTGCGCCAACGAGAAAACTTAACATTTTACTTCACAAGGTATACTCGGCTATCGCCAAGATGCGCGGCCTTTGGTCCAAATAAAAACCTCAAATAACATTACTATACCACCCATATGAATCACTGCCAAAAGTGAGCTGATTTTATTAAAAACTCAGGGATTTATGGATGTTCGAATTTTTGAAACATCAATATTTTAGGTTTTTGACTAAATATGAAGAGTTCATTTTAAAAAGTCCTTTTCT
Source organism: Ptycholaimellus sp. GST1_10 (assembly GCA_030248095.1). Taxonomy (NCBI): domain Eukaryota; kingdom Metazoa; phylum Nematoda; class Chromadorea; order Chromadorida; family Chromadoridae; genus Ptycholaimellus; species Ptycholaimellus sp. GST1_10. Next base: position 20,254 of record JASANA010001373.1, on the reverse strand, counting down.
GAACTTCAATTTACCACCTTGATAGACGTTCATGCCAAAATTCAACTGATTTCATAGAAAAACCATTGATTTATCGATGTTCAAATTTTTGAAACATCAAGATTTTAGGTTTTTCGCTATAAATCAGGAAATAATTAATATTTCGGAAATTCCTTTTGCCAGCTTCAAGATATCACCTTGATGGACGTACCTGCCAAAATTCAGCCAATTTCATTGAAAAACCATCGGTTTATGGATGTTCGAATTTTTGAAACATCAAGATTTTAGGTTTTTCTCCATAAATCGGGAAATAATTAATATTTCGGAGATTCCTTTTGCCAGCTTCAAGATATCACCTTGATGGACGTACCTGCCAAAATTCAGCCAATTTCATTGAAAAACAAGTGATTTATGAATTTTCGTATTTTGAAACATCAAAAAATTGAGTTTTGGGCGAAAATCGAAAAATTACGCCCATCCCAAAAAATGGCCTGGAGATACCACCCAGAAGGACCTTCATGCAAAAAATTAGCCAATTTCGTTGAAAAACCGCGGAGGCCCGGCCCCGGAAAGACACATATATATATATATATATATATATATATATATATATATATATATGCGGACAGACGGACGCAAAAATGGGGTAACTGCTTAAGCTGGCCTTGGCCGCCCGCCGCTTCGGGCAGGGCGCCAGAGCTCCTCCGGCCTCCGGGCACGGGTGCTACGGCCCCTACGCTTCGCCTAGCATGCTTCGCATGCTAGGCTACGCTCCGGGGCCTCCGCACCCATGCCCTCCGGCCTCCGGAGCTCTGACTGCCCTGCCCTCCGCGGCAGGCGGCCTTCGGCCGCGCAAAAATTTAAAAAAAAAATTGGGTACTTGGAAGTGCTCACCTAATGCGACATATTAATTTATCAGAGAAAAGCAGTAAACATAGCTTGCAAAAAATTATCCTTGATAAGCCATAAAGCTCCTGCATTTAAAACCACAGCAGAATGAAGAGAACAGCGTAGAGAAGACTAATGAGAACGGCGCCAGCGATGTACAAAGGGAACCATATATCGCTCCACTTCAGCCGATCCTTCATTGAATCCCTTCATTTTGCACAAGCCAGTGTTCAAGGTGAGTACCTTGACTGGTAAAGTTGCAGTGGACATTTGGTCGACTGTTGACTTCAGCAAAGCGAAATTTCTCGCAGCCTGTTGCTGATGCCTCGAATGGAATTCCAGACGAAACGATGGAGAAATAAACTGGGCGCTGAAAAAACGGACAAAGCCAGGCAGCCTCATTACAATGTCTCTTCGTTTCTCGCGAGCCTTGTGTTGCCAGCCGAAGCAGCAAGCTCAGCAGACCCAAACTCCCGCCATTGAACTACAATACAAAGATTAAAAGACATTTTTAATTGGCAATTTTAATTTTCAAAAGCAATCTCTTTTTGTTTTTTACGAGTTTATCTTCTACGTAAAATCTAAACAGAACAAAGTTACAGAAGTAAAATACGATACATTTTATAATTCTGCATTTCGGTCAACCTACAGAATAATTTAACACGAAGCATGAAACCTTCAATGCTGTCAAAGGGGATTTTAATTGCAGCTGCGATTGCTAGTTTTAGAAGCATCAGCATGATCACGCCCAACCACAGTCAAGCCAAATGCAAAACCACTAACTTTCAAAAACAATGGTGAGTTTGAAGAAATGCGCTGCTCCACGTTTAATCAGTGTAGTTTTTACTCAAATGGTTGGGATATGTTGTTTCATCATATTTTTGTTTGCTTCTTGGTTTCATCGCCTTTCTTCTTTTCCATTTTCAGAACCAACTATCAAACAAAGTGAGAAATAAAACCTTATTTCCGGTCATTTCTTGTAGCACCATAATTGCACTACTCTGTTCTATGACCAATCTGAGGCACTGCAGAGAAACTAAGCATAACCATAATTTTCAACGACTTCAAATTAAGGTAAGATCAAAGTTATTTTTATTCGTTGAGATCAGTGCCCAGCCTTGCTGTGATTTTCCACAAAATTTTAACAGTCAGTGTGAGAATGTTCGGTATTGTACACTTCTGGGCTGCTTTCGTCGTATCATCAGTTTCATGTAAAGCACAGCTAAAGAACTTCGGACGTCCCAAACCACAAACGGAATGCTCCTTTGATGACTGCGTACCGATACGGTACTTTGGATTTAACGAGGAGTTTCGCTTACATGGTTTGCTTGGTTTACGTACATATCAACAATACTTTGTCTCAGCAAAATGGGCGAAGTAATTTATAACCATAAATTTGGACTGTAGAGCACATTTTTTGGCAATTTTTGGTGCATAGGCAATTTGGGCTGATGTCCACTTTCTAAGTTTCACCTACTCCTTCATATGTCACCCCCTGAAAGGTTTTGCCCGCCCTCAAGGTTCTCACTCCTCTAATGGGTTTTGCCTGCCCCCATATATTTAATTTTTGGACGGAGGGCAAGGCAGTCAGAGAGCTCCGGAGGCCCTGAGGCATGGGGCGGAGGCCCCGGAGCATTACCTATTCTATAGCTTAATTTATCTCATTTCTGATATCTCCGCTATCTAATAGAGCCTACCCTAGCCTCCTCATTTCCCACTCAAAAACTTTTGAGACACTTCTCAAAGTGAGTTCGAATGTCTCACTTGCACTTACAAGAAGAAGCGTGAAATAGCCTTTCAAGTCGCCTGGCTGACTGATATGCAATTGCTCCATGGCATGAATACACCCCATCAATTCTGCTGGCGAAACGTCAGCCTCCGTTCACGCATGTACAACCACAGCGGGTACTATTTGTACACAAATTACATGATCTGTATTTCTCTTCCTGGACGTATCTGTATCGCTATTCATGCATTAGTTATCATCAGCGAAATTGAAGTACAAGAATATAATTTTCGCTTTTTGCAGGGCTAGCTACAACTGGAAATGGAAAGGAAAGGCACCGACACAGCAATTGGATTGGATGACTCGATGCATGGCGACATCAGGATTGTGCCAGTGGAAGGAAAAAGGGAAATTTCTATGCAGCTCCTCAATGTACGACTGTATCAACGATAACTGCTCGTGTGAAAAACTGGCTGCCATCGGCCACAATCAAACTCCGTCATCGTGTCAACCAAAACGTAACGGAAAGAAATTTCAAATGAAGGATGGGCGGATATAGTTTTGTTCTTGGTGGAAAACTGGGTCAAAATTTTTCTCAATAGCTCCTGAAAAAAGCGCGCAAAGTGCGAAAAAGCATTTTTTACAGTGCAGCAAAAAATTAAAAAAGGAAAATTAGCAAATTTTGTTAAAAATTTACTATTTTTGCGCATGGCGCGCAAAATTGAACAAATTGTGCTCTATACGTACAAATTATTTTGTGACATTATCTTTCTCAAAGGGGGAAATTTCCCTCCTCCCTTACAATTTTGGCATGGAGGGAATCTCTCCTATCCCGAATCAGCTCCTTCCCTCCTCCTATATCCGCCGCAGCACATACAGCGCCTTCATCACTCAGCTTATCCTCGGAATCGGTTTCCACAGTGACAAAACCACCAACAACGTCGTCATCGAAATTGCCTGGAACAACAACCGCCTCAAAACCGGCAAGAACAACAACAATATTTCAACTAATGACCACAAGTAAAGCTTTATCGCGATCTACAAAGCCTACTGTCTCGTCAAATCATACGTTGGAACAAAATGCAGCAACCTTTTCAAGCCCAACCCTTAGTTCAAAGAAGATTTCAATGACAGAATCGGCTTTCACAGAGACAAAACCACCAGCAACATCGTCATCATTGTCAGTCCCAACAGCCGTGTCAAAACCAGCTAAATCAACAACAAGCAACAAAATGTCAACAAAATTTCCATCAGTGACTATAAGAACAGCCCTATCGCAAACTACAAAGCTTATTGCCTCGACAAAACATCCGTTGAAAATAAACTCAGCCTCCTTTTCAAACAATTACTCATTGACATCAACTTTGGACGAAACATCTGCTCAAAAGCCAACATCAACTCTGGAATTCACATCAGCAGCAGAAAACAGTCGGCAACGTCCAGATACGACAACAACTGCAATTGATCTCAGCACTGCCTATTCATCGTCTCCACCAACCGCCACAAAACAGCTGAAGATAATTCCATTTTCGTCGCTGCTAAGCTCAACTTCGTCTACGACTGCTATGGCAAAGCATCTGCTTACAACAAAGAAACCGAATCGCTTCATTTCTTCCTCAGTCTGGAGCACAAAATCAATGAGTCCAACCCTGCCCACAGAAAAATCGAACGAACCCAGCATAGAATTTATGAACCTTATTGGCACATCAACTGCCCATGTTCCACTTGATAACCAAGCATTGAAACCTCAGAAAGTGGCACAAGCACCTGTCTGGATCAAGTTCCAAATTTTCAACGATGACTATTTCGAAGAGGTTCACTATCAAATCAAAAAGCAGATTTTTTGCCTCAAAATGCTCAAATTTGGCAGCGGTGGGAGCGAGAGCATCCTCTGAAACCCTGGGAGCGCAATGTGGGCAAGGCGCTCATTTCCACAAGCTCGGCAGCCATTGCCATCACTTCACTGCTTTTGATACTTGGCATTATTTTTCGGTTAAAAAATCAGTTTTTCCTAAACTCGATAGCCTGGGCTGGGCCCAGGATTTATCCGCAGACTTCCAAAAAGTACCTTCTTTTCCAAAAGGCTTGCGTTTAGTTTTCGCTTAGGCTTAGGTTCAGGCTTAGGCTTAGATAGAGGTAGTATAGTGACGCTGAGTGCCCTCAAAACAGTGCTAACTTTTAAACTCTGCGGCAAAATCCTGGAGGGGACAGCCTGATTTTTAACCTTTTTGTAATGATCCTTAAAAATCAGCAGAAAACTACTTTTTCATGAAAAAAGAAATTTGCAGACGCGGATCCCTGCTGGAGCACCTTAGTCTGTTCCAGGAAATCGGCCTGCTCATTGCCTTCTCAACACACATTTACACACTGGACAACTTTCAATTCTTTGTCCAGTCAGCGCCTACCGACAAATACGCTCCCTACGAGGCCAATCCCCTTTTTTAGATTTTATCATAAAAAAGCAAAAACAAATTTCAAGTTTTCCTGTCAATGTGTGGCACTCCTGCTCCACTACTCCCACCTGGTCTTCTTCCTGGCCTCACTCATGCAAGGCCTTGAGATTCTGCTGACTCTTGGCGACCTCAATCCTGAAGGAGACTTCATCACCTCCTGGACTGCTGGGGTTTTGACGTTTGGTAGGGATGGTTTTGTTAAAGACAGTTTTGGATGTGCTTTCTTAATTCAGGCGTACCAGGCCTTGTGGCTATTTACGAGTATGGATTCCTGCCGTATCAACTTCGCTCCAACTATGCGTACCTGATTTCTTATTCTTTTTTTGACAAATCTTGAGAGCAGATGTTTTGAATCTTTTGGGCTGAGCTAACATTGAAATAGCAACAAAAACTCGACTGCTTAGGGATAATTTGATAGGAGTTGGCAAATTTGGAGTTTAAATTCCAGACGCAGTAATAATTAGGCTTTTTGAACTGACTCAAATAGCAACTTCAAGCTATGTCATATATTGAAAGCTGCTGGGTGAACTATGATTTTGCGCCATTGGCGAATACATGGACTTTTGGCCTAGTTTCACTGGCCTGGTTGGCGATAATTTTTGCGGAATCTGCCACTCTGCTGCCTTATCCCTCCGCAACTTTGGTCCAGCCCAAGATTGCCTTCAAAGCAAAGTTCTCTATTTATTTTTTTCAACTTTGCGATTGATTTTTACCCTAAATTATTATCAAATTAAAATTTTTGAACACTCTTATCCATCAGTTTAAAACGTCATTTCTAAATAAATATTTTACACTTATGACTACTTCCAGACATAATTTTTTAGACCCGCAAGTGATGGCTTGAATTGCAGACTTTATCGCGTAGGTGTGATTGCCGTGACTCCGCTGGTCCTGGCCTCTTGGCTATGCGGTAGCCTAGCGCTTCATTTCCAAATGCTGGTAGTTCTCATTTCTGGAGGTATCCTGGTTTGTCGAGCTCAAACAAGGTAGTTTGAGGCCTGCTATGGCATTCTGTTCTGGCTAAATATTGCTCTCCTTCTGGCACTGCTGACAACCCATTTACCGCAAAATGAGAAGGTATGCCGAGATAAATGTTGATCAGTCTCTAAAATGTCCAAATTTCAGCTCCGTAGTTTCATCTTGGGGGCGTATAATCGAAACCGAAGCTGAAAAGAAGATTCGATGAAATGAAAATATCTGAAATGGCAAAAATTAATGCATGATATTTTATTTTTTTTTACAAAATAGTTGACAAACGTGATAGCCAATTCTAATTTTGAAAAGTACATTATTTTTTAGCCGTCAGGTAGACAGTTCAATGGATAAATATATGTCTTACCCACCCCCAATGTGCACCACGTCTAATATATATAAGCGTGAATATTAGACGTTTAAACGTAATATAGGCGTTCGGAAAAAGCCAAACGTTATCTTATTTTAAACGTTAGAACCTCGCCAACGGCTATTTTTACCGCCTATTATGGCATGCTTTTTCTTGATGTTTTGAAGCATTTCAAGGCTGAAGGACGTTTCTCGCCTCCTCTACAGGCCTCCTGGACCACAAAGGAGCCAGCGCTACTGAGCAAAAGGCATGAGAAAGTGATTGTGGGAAACTGACCTTGAGGCTAGATCTCTTTTGTTGTGATATGGGTGGGCCTTTTTCAGCGTTCCCTGTCATTCACATATGTGACTGTGAGATGATGGAAGTGCCTACTTGGCTGAAATTTCTGTTGCTATCAATTACTGTTTCTTGGAAGCCAGCAAACTTGCCAATCGAAGTGAAAGTGCCGCTGCACGATCTGTTTGAGGTAAGATAGCGTGTTGTATAGACATCTCCTCAAAGTGCGCAGTTCTCCTCTGAGCAAGGCCTGCCTATGCAATAGCAAAGAGTGTAGTGTAGAGTGGAAGTGTAAGGGAGTAGGGGATGGGGCGTAGAAAGAGCCATGCGGCCTGGAATCACATCCCCAAAGACTGGGCTGGAACGAAGGCGAAGAAGGAGAATGGGGATTCGCGATCTGGTGTTTTCTGTGCCTTCCCCCTGAATACCCAGCTGGGCGAGGATGGTCCGAGGTGCAACTGGAACATCCTGGGCTATGTGCGTGAGCTGGCCTATCACCTGGAGAGTAAGCACCAGCACGACTACCCCGAAATCGTCGGCTGTGTCCTAGCCAGTCTAAAAGGTCCTCTACCTTTTCTCCTCTTACCTTCTTTTAGCCTTAGTGACCAGCAATGTTGCAGAGGGGAAGGAGAATATGGGCAGCGGAGCGAAGAAAGCGGGCAAGCGGAGAGCGGCAGCTGACAGCAGCAAAATGGATGACTTCCTCACACCCAGCCCGCCGAAAGCCTCAACCACAGCCCGCCTCACCTATGGACAAACCCACCCTCGCCAACAGCTCCTATCCAGCCTCCTCTTCAGGGCCTGCGCAAGCATGCCTAATCAGGTACACTCCTAATTTTGCCTTCTCTTTCCTGCAGGACTACTATTGCATTCAGGCTTTTCGCACTGTCAACAATCCCCATTTCCACACTCTCTTTCACGGCTTGGAGCCCCGATTTGCCATCCCTTCGGCCATCTCCATGCAGCGGGGAGTGGTGCGCGAGTCCAGCAATGCGCTGAACCTGCTCCACCAAAAGCTTCATCTCCCTGCGCCGGATCGGAGCCTGAACGCCCAGATAGACCTCTGGACTGCACGGTTTTTCCTCCCTCATCGCCAACTTTTTTTTTTTTTTTTTTTTTTTTTTTTTTTTTATTTATTTTTAAACCAATGCAGTAATAAATAATGGATAAACTGTAAGAAACATATTTTAGGGATGGCAAATCGTATCTTGGGATCGTCATCGCCATGTACTCTGGTGAACACGGCCTAGTTCATCTCACTCTGCCTTCAGCCATCGTGGAACCGCCTGCCTCTGCCGAACGGGTGATGGAGAGCTTCACGAAAGTCTGGACCCAGGACGTCGGCCTTCGTCAGGCGCAGCTGCACAAAGTGAGCTCTTTCTTTTGGCCCATCATTACCTATCCATCTTTACATCTACTAAGGCTACTAATCTACTTTAATTGTCTTGGATTTGCAGATAATCTGTGACGGGGCATCGAATCTCAAAAAGGGCATCCGGGACTACTTGGCGCGCGAGTTTTTCCAACGCCAGGTGGAGGAGGAGGAGGCAAGCGCCGGTGCTGGACGGGGAGCTGGATGGGGAGAACCTGGACGGGAACCTGGACGGGAGTCTGGACAGGGACCTGGACGGGAGCCTGGACAGCCTGGACATGGAGAAGAAGCGACAGAGGAGGAGGCGGGCGGGTCTGGAGAGTCAGCTGAGGTTGCCGGAGAAGAAGAGCTGGACGCCTCGGCTGACACCATCGTCCTACTCTCTGCTGGCGCGCCTCAGACTTCTGGCTTCGACGACGAGGAGGAGGAGGACCTGGTTCAAGTCATGTATCCAGACGTGGACATCGCTGACGTCCACGTGACAGAGACAGCCGCCACCGTGGAGATCTACGAGTTCCAGGAGACCGTCAATGGGGAGAACTTCGTGGAGCTGATGGGAGACCTGCGCTGGTGGTGCGTGGCGCACCGCTTCAATCTCGTCAACAAGAAGGGCGTCCTCCGCACCCCGGCCGTCTTCGACAAGCTATCTCAGTTTGCTGCGTTTCCAAGGTTCACCTTCTCTCCCTATCATTCCCTACCACCCCTACCATTTCTTATCAATTTCTCCTCATTCCGCGTCCCTATCATTTACGAGTGCGAAATTGGCAGGCACTTTCGTGCGACCAAGTTAGGGCAGTACCTGAAGAAGGCGGGCGGGAGTGCGCTCAAGCCCCGGATGCCGGTGCGCTGGCTCTCCGAGGTGGAGATGGGGAGAAGCTTGCTGGACAACCGGCAGGCGCTCATCAAGCTCTACTCCGATCCCTCCATCGACCTCGGCCAAGCTCCGCCGCTCCTACAGGCCACGGACTGGCGCCTGCTGCAGGAGCTGTTCGACCCCGAGGACGGCCTCATGTCTCCCTTCGCCAACGTCATGCTCCGCCATCAGTCCGCTTCCAAGCCCACTATCAATCACGTGGTAAGTCATTTTCCGCCTCCTCTTCCTTCCTCTTCTTCTTCCACCTCCTTTAACCTCTTCCCTTTCGGCATATTTTGATGGTTGCAGGTGCCCGACATTGTGCGGCTGACACGAAACTGCCAGACTGCTGAGGTGAACTTCAAGCTGCTAGGAAGCGTGCGGAAGCTTGCGACTCACCTGCGTGAGGAACTTCAGAACCGCTTCGCCTACCTCATCGACCCTGGCCTCGACAACTTCGACGCTTTCGCCCTGGCCGCCTCCTATCTCGACCCGCGGTACAGGGACAAGCTCCAGCCTCGCCTGAAAGAAAAGGCCAATGACTATGTTTCCCATTTTCCCTTCCCTAATCCCTCTTCTGCACAAACCCCCTGTGTGCTTTTCAGCTGTTCCAGCTGATGGAGAAGGAGATCCAGCTGATCGAAGGCGCGGAAGAGTCATCTCAGCCTCCACCTACTGCCAAGGCACCAGCACCTGTCCAGAGCAGCGAGGTGGTGTGGGGGAGTCTGGAGGAGGAGGACCTCTTCGATGCGGAGAATCTCTTCTCTGCCCCCTCTCCAGGCCTTCATCAGCCTACTCAGTCTCAAGGCCAGGCCTCCACCTCCACCGCCGACGACTCTGGCTCCTCCTTGCCGTCCGGCAATGCCCTGCTGAAGTACGGAGAGGAGCAGCTGGAGGCGTACGCAAAGCTGGACTTCACGGCCGCAAATAGTTCACTCCAAATTGCATCAATATGCTCAGGCTATCACAGCTGCCACTTTTCAGGCCACCACACCTGTCCTCTCAAATGGTGGACAGACATATCGTGCAATCGACATCCCTACAAGGTGGTGAAGAAAATCATCGAGCCAGGGTCACCCCTTCAGCTTCTAGCCATTCGAATCCTATCCACTCCCTCCTCAAGTGCTAGTGCCGAACGGCTTTTTTCAGCAATGGGGCTTCTATTGGGTGGGCGTAGGAACAAGCTCTCCCTTGCCGCTATAAACAGCGAGATAATGATCAATTTCAACCATCAGATCCTCACTAAGCTCGGGTTTTGAGGATTTAAGTTTGCGTTTGCTTTACGGCGTTTTTCTCTGCTTCTGTCTTTTTTCCGTCAGGCTTTACTGCTTCTGTCCCAGTTCGACATTCGTTTGTTGTTTCTCTGGTCGTTGAAAAAAAGTCTCATTCAAAAAGATTTGACAAATTGCAATTAAATTACAAGAAATTAAATTGAATCGAAAGAAGAACGCTGAACAGAACTGCGCCATTTTTAACGCTTGCCTGAATGAGGAAGAGGGCTGGGCTGGGCTTGGCCACTGGGATAGAGCGGGAGAGGGATGTGGTGTGTCTACAGCGGGAGTGCGCAACCTACAGCGGCAGAGTGCAGCGCAAACAGCCTCCCATTTACCTCCCCTTGGAATGGCTCCTCGCATAGTTTTTTTCCCCACACCCCCACTATTTCAGGGCCATTTTTCCGCTTCTTCCTCACTTGCGCTATACACCCCCTCCCCTACCCTCTCTTCAGTCTTCAGTGTTCTTCGCCCTCCTACGCCTTCCCTTCGCCCACCTCCTCTTCAGTCTTCGCAAGGATGAGCAACTCCATGAGCAAGAGCAGCGTCTTCAACGACCCCGACGGCCTGGACGAGCTTCTGGAGGAGGGAGAGCTGCAGCGCTCTCCGGAGCTCCAGCACTTCCCTCCATCGCCTCTCCCTCAGGATCCTCTCCCCGCCTCACCGCCCCCGCTGGAGGGCGAGCTGGACTGCCACCCCCCCAAGCTCTCCCGGACCGACAACGGCTCCTTCTTCCCGACGCTCACCCCGGCCCTGCCGGCAACCCCCGCCCACCGCCGCCTCTCCACCCAGGAACCTGCCCTCCATCGCCACTGCCCCATGAAGCTCCACATCAAGGTTCCCCCAAGTCTACCCTCTCCTACCACCTCCATGCCTGCAACCACAATGGCCGCCCGCCGCCGCCGCCACCCCCTGACAGTCCTCAAAGACGCCGCCGCCTTGAAGCTCCACATCAAGGTTCCCCTAACCCTACCCTCCCCTTCCCCCTCCATTCTCAAGGAGCATTAAGGTGGAGCCGGAGGAGGCCAAGCCAGAGGTCTACGCCGAGTACGGGGTGCCGATGCCGGGAGGCATGGAGGAGGAAGCCACGGAGGAGGATGAGTACATGGGCGACGATGAGGAGGAGGAGTACGATGGCCGCTACGACTACAACTACGAGGAGGACGGCGGCCATGGCACTGGCAACGTCTACGGCGGCTACGCCCCAGACGAGGAGGAGGCCGACTACCTGCCGCCCATCGCCAAGTACGAGGAGCCCGACACCACCTACAAGGTGCCCTTCTTTACCCCATTACTCCCCCTCCATTCTCTTGTCCATTCACCCTTTGCAGGAGGAGATCAAGAAGGAGAATGGTGAGGACAACGGGACCGCCGAGGTTGGCGGGGCCAACGAGAACGACGGGGCCGCCGAGGACAATGGGGCCGCCGAGGACAATGGGGCCATCGCCACTGCCCTCGCCGCCGCCAAGGTCAAGGCCGAGGATCTCAGCAACCACTACATCCAAGTCGCCAAGTCCGCCAAGTCCGGGGGGGAGACTGGTTCTCCGCATTGATCAAAATCAAACTGGTTCCCCTCCTCTCATTTGTCCTCCTTCTCTTTTGCAATTGCACTTGTCTCTCAGGCCCATCAAGATCTGAAGACGATCTCAGACGGCCTCTACTCCCAGATCTGCGACCTGGACATCCCCGAGGACGACAAGGAGGCCATCAAGAACGACCTTCACAGCTCGGATGACAAGGTGTGCAAGTGCACCAAGCTCGTCGACAAGGAACTCAACTGCCGCAACGGCACCCCGCTCAGCGACAACGACGAGGAGGAGCTCCCCTGCTCCAGCTCCGCCTACAAGTTCCGCTCCGCCCTCAAGTTCCGCCCCTTCTAATGCCTTCCTTTCTCACCCCCTCTCCCTCCATGCCCATCTTCATCTTCATACCCGTCCCCATCTTCATGCCCATCGCCAAGTAGTGCATTTAGTCCCACTCTTTTGAGAGCCCTTTTGCAATTTGCATCTTGCCACTTTTGGTCTCAAGAATCTCAGTCTTGTTGCGTGATATGCAAATGCATCCTCTTCGCGTTTTGCACCCTTTTCAGTCTCTTGCATTCAACGCCTCCATGTTCTTTGCTTCAATCATGTTCAGCTTTGCTGGTTTCGTTTTCGAAAAGCTGCTTCGGTTTAGATCCAAAAGCTAACACAAAGTCACAAACTCAAACATTGCATCATTCTAAAAACTTTCAACCATGAAAAACTCAAGCTGAAAAGCTCAAGCGTTCTCTCAAGCTGAGAGAAACTGTAGCAGGGATGGTCAGGCTAAAGCTAGCGCGACAGAGAAATGTGCAGATGATATTCTACGCATAAAATTCTTCTGCTCCTCATTTGCTTGCCCCATTCACTTCACTGCAAGTTGCCGCTAGCAAAGTTGAGATTGTAGTGAATTGGGCAAAGAGTAAAATGATTCTTCAAGTGGCCCACGATCAGCACAAGACAAAGTTCTGCCACTCTGCACCTCTCAACTCATTCAACCGGTTAGCCACCCACACCGTTCCATGCATTGCTTATCAGGAGCCACTCATTGTAGGCAAAGCCCGTCTGTGCTCATCGTTGCCGATAGCCAGATGTGGGGAGTGGATGCAGAGAGTGTCACCGGCGCCCCCTGCCCTTGGCTACTGGTGTGCATGCGTGGAGCTGGGATAGAGCACCTGAAGTCACTGATCGCATTTGCCGACACCGTTAGCACATTATGCCATATTGTAGCAGATAAATTGGCGGAAAAACCCTTTTTGTAGAAGGTCAAGCTGGCAAACATCACGCACATGGTGGTGCAGTTGGGCTGCAACAACGTCTGCCCCCGTTTCGAGATGGTCAACTCCAGCTGGATCGCTGGCTACCAGTGGGCCAATGCCGTGGTTTGTTCTTTTTTATTTGGAACAAAATGTAAGTGTGATTGCCAAAAACAGCAATCCCATTCCTTATTCCTCATTCCTAGTGCTATGGCCAGTGGAAAAGGAGGAGAGAGATTGCAGGCGGGCTGTGCCAACGACCTGGCCAAGGAGTACGCACTGCAAGTGTCCATCCTGGCGCCAACTCCACGCCTCGTTGTCAGCTCCAACCCCCTCGCCTACATCCTGGAGGTTCTTCCTCTATTTCCAATTCATCCTCTCCATCTGGTCATGTATTGCCTGAGTTTGAGGTGTTCTGGGAGCGACAGCGGGCAGAGTACGAGCTGGTGCTCAGCCTGCTGAGCCAGAAGCCGGGCTCTGGCTTCACGCTCAACATGCACTCACTGTGCACCCGCGACCTCAACGCCGGCGGCATCCACCTCATCAGCAAGAAAGCCAACGAGCACACACGCGAAGCCATCATGCTGGCTCTCTATTCATGATTTTCTGGTTTTGTTTGCGGATGTTTTTGTTTCATGATCTTTGATGAGATGGCAAAAAAACAATCTTGTTTATTTACATGCACAAAATAGCGTCCGACTTTATTAAAGAAAAATTTCAAAGACTGGAAAGATAGAAGAACTAGTGCAGTGTTTGATCGCATATCAGAGGAGGTTAATAGAAGGTGGAATAAGTGCTGGAGAGTCAACATGCGGCCAGTGAGTAGGAGCGGCGGAGAGAACTGCACAACCCCCTCCCGCCTTCCCTCCCTCCCGCACAAACACACTCCCCTGCCCTGCCCTGCCTCCCCCCTTTCCGATGTATTCTTGCGCAGAATTATTTCACCAATCGAATGCTTTGAAGTTCCATAAATCTCATAAACAAGCATATTCTACATAGCCAGTCAATAAACAGGGTAGTCACAACTTCATTCATTTACGCATAATTTCTTTCATTGCCTTATTTAATTTTAATTTGTTTCGCAGCCAAAATTTATCAAAACCCAAGTGAACGGATGAAAAGAAGCGATTACAAGAGTTAAATTGATAATCTGATATATCGTTCAACTATTACAGAAAAATTTTGAAGGTGGAATAAGTGATGTAGAGTTGACATGCGGCTAGTGGGTAGGAGAGGCAGAGAGAAATGCGCACACGCACTCACGTCATTCCACATGCTTTGCAGGCTGCCAGTGGTTCATGTTCCAGCAGTGTGCACCAAATGCAAAAAAACCGTATATAGGCAAAAGTAAAAATGTAAAACGTATATTGCTAAAAGTAAAAATGCAAAAATGGGAAAAAGTAAAATTGCAAAAAAAGGTAAAATGTGCAAAAATAGCAATGTAAAAATGTGAAAAATTGTGAGCAAAAAAAGGTAAAATATGAGTATTAAATATGAGTATGGAAAAATCAAAGGAAGTTGGCAAAAATTGTCAGCCATCCCCATATAAAAAGCCATTATAGTCGGTAAAATAGGCGTAATACTAAAACGTTAAATATAATATAATATACAATATTACGTCTAAACGACTAATATATGGCTAACGGCTAAATATATGAAATAGCCAGTATATTAGGCGGGTATATTAAGCGTAATATTAAAACGTTAAATACAATATTACGTCTAAACGACTAATATATGGCTAACGACTAAATATATGAAATAGCCAGTATATTAGGCGAAATATTTATTTTTTCCGTTAAAACTATAACCGTAAACGTAATTTTATATTTTCGGCTCCCAGGATGAATGGTGCACACTGGATTTAACGGCTAGCACCAGCTCGTAGCTCCAGTCCCAGAGCTCGTAGCACATCTTCGCCGCCGGGAGTTCTCCGCTCATTGGGCATGAGAGTGTCGGATGGTGTTGATGTTCCCTTTGCAAATTGGGGGATGTTCAAAATTGCTAACGCTTACGATTTTCGATGGTCTTTTTCGTGGGGGGCAAAGGGATGGAGCTGCCTATCCCCCATTGTCCCAGCCTAAACACTGCGGCTATGAGACTTGCCTATCATATGCTATTACATTTTAGTTGATTTATTTTACTTTCTCTTGCTTAAATATTTGCATGAGCCAATGGGTCGCGAGGAGGGAATGGCGCTAGCAGAATGAGAGAAGAACCCAGCGCTTCGTTCGTCTATCTTTCCATTTATTTCAATTCATATTGATGATGTGTTGGTAAAAGGGGGGAGGGGTGCCTGGTTAAGGTTGGCCAGGCTAAGGTCGTCCAACTTGTAAAGGCTAAGGTCGTCCAACTTGTAAAGGCTAAGGTCGTCCAACTTGTAAAGGCTAAGGTCGTCCAACTTGTAAACGCTAAGGTCGTCCAAGAAGTAATTGATAAATTCGTCCAACTGGTAAAGGCTAAGGTCGTCCAACTTGTAAAGGCTAAGGTCGTCCAAATTGTAAAGGCTAAGGTCGTCCAACTTGCAAAGGCTAAGGTCGTCCAACTTGTAAAGGCTAAGGTCGTCCAACTTGTAAAGGCTAAGGTCGTCCAACTTGTAAAGGCTAAGGTCGTCCAACTTGTAAAGGCTAAGGTCGTCCAACTTGTAAAGGCTAAGGTCGTCCAACTTGTAAAGGCTAAGGTCGTCCAACTTAAAGGAAGGTCGTCCAACTTGTAAAGGCTAAGGTCGTCCCAACTTGTAAACGCTAAGCTCGTCCAACTCGTTAAGGCTAAGTTCGTCCAACTTGTAAAGGCTAAGGTCGTCCAACTTGTAAAGGCTAAGGTCGTCCAACTTGTAAAGGCTAAGGTCGTCCAACTTGTAAAGGCTAAGGTCGTCCAACTTGTAAAGGCTAAGGTCGTCCAACTTGTAAAGGCTAAGGTCGTCCAACTTGTAAAGGCTAAGGTCGTCCAACTTGTAAAGGCTAAGGTCGTCCAACTTGTAAAGGCTAAGGTCGTCCAACTTGTAAAGGCTAAGGTCGTCCAACTTGTAAAGGCTAAGGTCGTCCAACTTGTAAAGGCTAAGGTCGTCCAACTTGTAAAGGCTAAGGTCGTCCAACTTGTAAAGGCTAAGGTCGTCCAACTTGTAAAGGCTAAGGTCGTCCAACTTGTAAAGGCTAAGGTCGTCCAACTTGTAAAGGCTAAGGTCGTCCAACTTGTAAAGGCTAAGGTCGTCCAACTTGTAAAGGCTAAGGTCGTCCAACTTGTAAAGGCTAAGGTCGTCCAACTTGTAAAGGCTAAGGTCGTCCAACTTGTAAAGGCTAAGGTCGTCCAACTTGTAAAGGCTAAGGTCGTCCAACTTGTAAAGGCTAAGGTCGTCCAACTTGTAAAGGCTAAGGTCGTCCAACTTGTAAAGGCTAAGGTCGTCCAACTTGTAAAGGCTAAGGTCGTCCAACTTGTAAAGGCTAAGGTCGTCCAACTTGTAAAGGCTAAGGTCGTCCAACTTGTAAAGGCTAAGGTCGTCTAACTTGTAAAGGCTAAGGTCGTCCAACTTGTAAAGGCTAAGATCGTCCAACTTGTAAAGGCTAAGGTCGTCCAACTTGTAAAGGCTAAGGTCGTCCAACTTGTAAAGGCTAAGGTCGTCCAACTTGTAAAGGCTAAGGTCGTCCAACTTGTAAAGGCTAAGGTCGTCCAACTTGTAAAGGCTAAGGTCGTCCAACTTGTAAAGGCTAAGGTCGTCCAACTTGTAAAGGCTAAGGTCGTCCAACTTGTAAAGGCTAAGGTCGTCCAACTTGTAAAGGCTAAGGTCGTCCAACTTGTAAAGGCTAAGGTCGTCCAACTTGTAAAGGCTAAGGTCGTCCAACTTGTAAAGGCTAAGGTCGTCCAACTTGTAAAGGCTAAGGTCGTCCAACTTGTAAAGGCTAAGGTCGTCCAACTTGTAAGGCTAAGGTCGTCCAACTTGTAAAGGCTAAGGTCGTCCAACTTGTAAAGGCTAAGGTCGTCCAACTTGTAAAGGCTAAGGTCGTCCAACTTGTAAAGGCTAAGGTCGTCCAACTTGTAAAGGCTAAGGTCGTCCAACTTGTAAAGGCTAAGGTCGTCCAACTTGTAAAGGCTAAGGTCGTCCAACTTGTAAAGGCTAAGGTCATCCAACTTGTAAAGGCTAAGGTCATCCAACTTGTAAAGGCTAAGGACGTCCAACTTGTAAAGGCTAAGGACGTCCAACTTGTAAAGGCTAAGGACGTCCAACTTGTAAAGGCTAAGGTCGTCCAACTTGTAAGGCTAAGGTCGTCCAACTTGTAAGGGGGGGGGGGAGGCTAAGGTCGTCCAACTTGTAAAGGCTAAGGTCGTCCAACTTGTAAAGGCTAAGGTCGTCCAACTTGTAAAGGCTAAGGTCGTCCAACTTGTAAAGGCTAAGGTCGTCCAACTTGTAAAGGCTAAGGTCGTCCAACTTGTAAAGGCTAAGGTCGTCCAACTTGTAAAGGCTAAGGTCGTCCAACTTGTAAAGGCTAAGGTCGTCCAACTTGTAAAGGCTAAGGTCGTCCAACTTGCAAAGGCTAAGGTCGTCCAACTTGTAAAGGCTAAGGTCGTCCAACTTGTAAAGGCTAAGGTCGTCCAACTTGTAAAGGCTAAGGTCGTCCAACTTGTAAAGGCTAAGGTCGTCCAACTTGTAAAGGCTAAGGTCGTCCAACTTGTAAAGGCTAAGGTCGTCCAACTTGTAAAGGCTAAGGTCGTCCAACTTGTAAAGGCTAAGGTCGTCCAACTTGTAAAGGCTAAGGTCGTCCAACTTGTAAAGGCTAAGGTCGTCCAACTTGTAAAGGCTAAGGTCGTCCAACTTGTAAAGGCTAAGGTCGTCCAACTTGTAAAGGCTAAGGTCGTCCAACTTGTAAAGGCTAAGGTCGTCCAACTTGTAAAGGCTAAGGTCGTCCAACTTGTAAAGGCTAAGGTCGTCCAACTTGTAAAGGCTAAGGTCGTCCAACTTGTAAAGGCTAAGGTCGTCCAACTTGTAAAGGCTAAGGTCGTCCAACTTGTAAAGGCTAAGGTCGTCCAACTTGTAAAGGCTAAGGTCGTCCAACTTGTAAAGGCTAAGGTCGTCCAACTTGTAAAGGCTAAGGTCGTCCAACTTGTAAAGGCTAAGGTCGTCCAACTTGTAAAGGCTAAGGTCGTCCAACTTGTAAAGGCTAAGGTCGTCCAACTTGTAAAGGCTAAGGTCGTCCAACTTGTAAAGGCTAAGGTCGTCCAACTTGTAAAGGCTAAGGTCGTCCAACTTGTAAAGGCTAAGGTCGTCCAACTTGTAAAGGCTAAGGTCGTCCAACTTGTAAAGGCTAAGGTCGTCCAACTTGTAAAGGCTAAGGTCGTCCAACTTGTAAAGGCTAAGGTCGTCCAACTTGTAAAGGCTAAGGTCGTCCAACTTGTAAAGGCTAAGGTCGTCCAACTTGTAAAGGCTAAGGTCGTCCAACTTGTAAAGGCTAAGGTCGTCCAACTTGTAAAGGCTAAGGTCGTCCAACTTGTAAAGGCTAAGGTCGTCCAACTTGTAAAGGCTAAGGTCGTCCAACTTGTAAAGGCTAAGGTCGTCCAACTTTAAAAGGCTAAGGTCGTCCAACTTGTAAAGGCTAAGGTCGTCCAACTTGTAAAGGCTAAGGTCGTCCAACTTGTAAAGGCTAAGGTCGTCCAACTTGTAAAGGCTAAGGTCGTCCAACTTGTAAAGGCTAAGGTCGTCCAACTTGTAAAGGCTAAGGTCGTCCAACTTGTAAAGGCTAAGGTCGTCCAACTTGTAAAGGCTAAGGTCGTCCAACTTGTAAAGGCTAAGGTCGTCCAACTTGTAAAGGCTAAGGTCGTCCAACTTGTAAAGGCTAAGGTCGTCCAACTTGTAAAGGCTAAGGTCGTCCAACTTGTAAAGGCTAAGGTCGTCCAACTTGTAAAGGCTAAGGTCGTCCAACTTGTAAAGGCTAAGGTCGTCCAACTTGTAAAGGCTAAGGTCGTCCAACTTGTAAAGGCTAAGGTCGTCCAACTTGTAAAGGCTAAGGTCGTCCAACTAGTATGGGCTAAGGTCGTCCAACTTGTAAAGGCTAAGGTCGTCCAACTTGTAAAGGCTAAGGTCGTCCAACTTGTAAAGGCTAAGGTCGTCCAACTTGTAAAGGCTAAGGTCGTCCAACTTGTAAAGGCTAAGGTCGTCGAACTGGTAAAGGCTAAGGTCGTCCTAATTGTAAAGGGGGGGCGGGCGCTAAGGTCGTCCAACTTGTAAAGGCTAAGGTCGTCCAACTTGTAAAGGCTAAGGTCGTCCAACTTGTAAAGGCTAAGGTCGTCCAACTTGAAATGGCTAAGGTCGTCCTTCTTGAAATGGCTAAGGTCGTCCAACTTGCAAAGGCTAAGGTCGTCCAACTTGTAAAGGCTAAGGTCGTCCAACTTGTAAAGGCTAAGGTCGTCCAACTTGTAAAGGCTAAGGTCGTCCAACTTGCAAAGGCTAAGGTCGTCCAACTTGTAAAGGCTAAGGTCGTCCAACTTGTAAAGGCTAAGGTCGTCCAACTTGTAAAGGCTAAGGTCGTCCAACTTGTAAAGGCTAAGGTCGTCCAACTTGTAAAGGCTAAGGTCGTCCAACTTGTAAAGGCTAAGGTCGTCCAACTTGTAAAGGCTAAGGTCGTCCAACTTGACAAGGCTAAGGTGGACCAACTTGTAAAGGCTAAGGTCGTCCAACTTGTAAAGGCTAAGGTCGTCCAACTTGTAAAGGCTAAGGTCGTCCAACTTGTAAAGGCTAAGGTCGTCCAACTTGTAAAGGCTAAGGTCGTCCAACTTGTAAAGGCTAAGGTCGTCCAACTTGTAAAGGCTAAGGTCATCCAACTTGTAAAGGCTAAAGTCATCCAACTTGTAAAGGCTAAGGTCGTCCAACTTGTAAAGGCTAATCTCGTCCAACTTGTAAAGGCTAAGGTCGTCCAACTTGTAAAGGCTAAGCTCGTCCAACTTGTAAAGGTCCAAACTTGTAAAGGCTAAACTCATCCAACTTGTAAAGGCTAAACTCGTCCAACTTGTAAAGGCTAAACTCGTCCGAACTTGTAAAGGCTAAAGTCGTCCAACTTGTAAAGGCTAAACTCGTCCAACTTGTAAAGGCTAAACTCCTCCAACTTGTAAAGGCTAAACTCCTCCAACTTGTAAAGGCTAACCTCGTCCAACTTGTAAAGGCTAAACTCGTCCAACTTGTAAAGGCTAAACTCTGTCCAACTTGTAAAGGCTAAACTCATCCAACTTGTAAAGGCTAAACTCATCCAACTTGTAAAGGCTAAACTTTGAGTCCAACTTGTAAAGGTTAAATTCGTCCAACTTGTAAAGGCTAAACTCGTCCAACTTGTAA
>JASANA010001372.1:0-25675 GCA_030248095.1 Ptycholaimellus sp. GST1_10 | reverse complement strand
AGAAAGGGTGGACAACAGGGCATCCAGCAACTCCCCCGAAGGCCAGACTGGCTGGGGCAGCCGCCCTGGGAATCCTTCGCCCAGCGCTCAACAACACAACGCCTCCTCCACCGGCCTACACAGCATCCTTGAGGGCGACACTGAGGCTACCAGCCCCCCTAAGCATTCCCGTACTCCATGCTTGGCCTGGCTTGGCCTATTCCTGGCCATCCTTTAGCCAACCTCATTTCAGACACCCCCTTCCAAGCTCAGCCGAACATCAGTCTCACGGACACAGACCAAGGTGGTGTTGGCCTCTCAGTAAGCGGAGGAGAGAGCAGTGGATGAGAGAGAGAAGGGAATGACAGGCGAAGCGTTGACGCACATCATCCACGCCAACGCCCTTGGACGACGCAACCCGGTGGCCGAATTTCAGAGCCAGGCAGCCCGACTCCTCGGCATCAACTCCGTCTCCTCCGTATTTACCAGCCCTGAGATGAGAGAGGCTTCGAGGAGAGAGGCTTTGACAGGCACCACAGCTGAGCGGGGAGAAGGCGGCCGATGTCTTCCTCAGCCCTGCCGAGCCCACCCAGCTCCTGGCCGAACTTCAGGCACTCGCCAAACAGCACTCCCTACAGTTCTCCACTGGTCCTGCCTTTTCAACTCCACCTTTTGCTTCTCTGCTCCTCGAGGACAGTAGTCAACTTGAGAAGGGGAGGGGGATGTGGGATTGGGCTTCGCCGAGCGTAACCTGCTAGTTCGCATTCGCGTGGCGCCGGCCCGCCAAGCTCCTTCCTCCGTCCATCTGGAGAAAATTTCCGGCAGTGAAGCTGACGCGGAAAGATTATTTCAACTCCTACTTGCCCAACTTCGCCTGACCACCTCCTCCTAAGCTCCCTCCTCTTCACCTTCTCTCCTCACACGCCCCTCGCATTCCCTCTCCCCGCTACAACACACCTAGTCCTTTAGGCCTTCCGATGTTCTGCTCTCTGCAACCATTCTTCTTTTCCCGCCTAATCAAAGCATTCTGACTCTGACACCATGCGGTCTTTGCTTGTGATAGAGACGGCGTGTGAAGATAAATTCTGCCCATTTCGCCCTCTTTTGGTTTCTCTTATTTTCATGTCTTGCATCCTTTTAGGCATTCAGGCCAGTTTCTAGTGAATTTTGAGTCAAAAATGAATTAAATTTTTTTGCAGTTTCCGTGTTATTTGACTCGAAATTTTATATTATTTTGACCAAAAATGAAGTTCCCATTATTAATTTGAGCTTGCTCATGATTTTTAGCTTCAAAGATTTTTACTTCTTATTCGTTTCAAACCGATAGCGATGGCCTTTCGTATGCTGCAGTATTTTTGTATACTAAATTTTGATAAATTCAATCACGTACCAATTCATTAACACGTGAATCACAGTTATTACAAACTAATTCGACAGTTGACAGAAACAGAAACTAACACAAAACGAGCAAGCATTTTATATAAATCGCATCAACTGAAATAATTTCAACTGCACTTATAAAGTCAACGCCAACTGGAAAGCCTAACAATCTAAGGTGCAGAAAAATTTGATTAGTAAATATCGATTAGTATTTTGCAGTTAATTTTATTAAATACCAATTAGCATTTAAATTTCAAACTAATTCATAAAATTCCTCTAATTTATACGGGATGGTCAAAACTGTAACTCACTGCTTCATTCTGAAAAAAATGGAATAGATAAATTTACCGCATTCTTTTGTTACCGATAAATTTACACCATTTTTTTGTAAGCATTACTCGACTTGGTATTCAGAAAAGAAACCCACCATATAAGACAAAAAATTGATCACTGATGCTTCTCTTGACAAAACTATTTCAAGCACTTATATACACGTGAAAAATACATATTCTAGTTTTATTAAAACAATAGCCCATTATATCGAGTTAAATGTTTTTTTTTAAATTATTTCTTTTAAAAATGGTTATCTGGTCTTTTTTTGTTCATTATTGGTCTACTGACATTTAATTTTTGAAGAATTTGTAGGTAGCATAAAACTTTATTTCTAGTTAAATTAGTTACCGATTAAACGTAGCTGTTGGGCCCTGAAAAGAAATCGATTATTGCAATAGTGAAGCATGGGCATAGCAAACGCACTGTTCGTTGAAGCCTGCGACGTCGAACGCCTCTTGCTGTTGACCATCTGAGCCTGGTCTTCATTCTGCATCAAGAAATATTGCAAATTTAATGCATCGAAATGTCAAAGAGTCAGTGCTGAAAACCGTCAAAAATGTTAGCAAACGAGTGAAAAGCAGGGAAATATGAAGCAAGGAAACCATTCCATCCGTGCGCCGAAAGGGCAGAGCGATGGCGAGAAAGAGCCAGGAGAAGGCGGAAGGGAAGGGCGGCAGGTAGTAGGCCAACAGCTGCACCACCCGTCCCAGCTTCCACTCCGCTGAGAACTGAAAGAAGCAGGAAACCTGTCCATCCGTGCGCCGAAAGGGCAGAGCGATGGCGAGAAAGAGCCAGGAGAAGGCGGAAGGGAAGGGCGGCAGGTAGTAGGCCAACAGCTGCACCACCCGTCCCAGCTTCCACTCCGCTGAGAACTGAAAGAAGCAGGAAACCTGTCCATCCGTGCGCCGAAAGGGCAGAGCGATGGCGAGAAAGAGCCAGGAGAAGGCGGAAGGGAAGGGCGGCAGGTAGTAGGCCAACAGCTGCACCACCCGTCCCAGCTTCCACTCCGCTGAGAACTGAAAGAAGCAGGAAACCTGTCCATCCGTGCGCCGAAAGGGCAGAGCGATGGCGAGAAAGAGCCAGGAGAAGGCGGAAGGGAAGGGCGGCAGGTAGTAGGCCAACAGCTGCACCACCCGTCCCAGCTTCCACTCCGCTGAGAACTGAAAGAAGCAGGAAACCTGTCCATCCGTGCGCCGAAAGGGCAGAGCGATGGCGAGAAAGAGCCAGGAGAAGGCGGAAGGGAAGGGCGGCAGGTAGTAGGCCAACAGCTGCACCACCCGTCCCAGCTTCCACTCCGCTGAGAACTGAAAGAAGCAGGAAACCTGTCCATCCGTGCGCCGAAAGGGCAGAGCGATGGCGAGAAAGAGCCAGGAGAAGGCGGAAGGGAAGGGCGGCAGGTAGTAGGCCAACAGCTGCACCACCCGTCCCAGCTTCCACTCCGCTGAGAACTGAAAGAAGCAGGAAACCTGTCCATCCGTGCGCCGAAAGGGCAGAGCGATGGCGAGAAAGAGCCAGGAGAAGGCGGAAGGGAAGGGCGGCAGGTAGTAGGCCAACAGCTGCACCACCCGTCCCAGCTTCCACTCCGCTGAGAACTGAAAGAAGCAGGAAACCTGTCCATCCGTGCGCCGAAAGGGCAGAGCGATGGCGAGAAAGAGCCAGGAGAAGGCGGAAGGGAAGGGCGGCAGGTAGTAGGCCAACAGCTGCACCACCCGTCCCAGCTTCCACTCCGCTGAGAACTGAAAGAAGCAGGAAACCTGTCCATCCGTGCGCCGAAAGGGCAGAGCGATGGCGAGAAAGAGCCAGGAGAAGGCGGAAGGGAAGGGCGGCAGGTAGTAGGCCAACAGCTGCACCACCCGTCCCAGCTTCCACTCCGCTGAGAACTGAAAGAAGCAGGAAACCTGTCCATCCGTGCGCCGAAAGGGCAGAGCGATGGCGAGAAAGAGCCAGGAGAAGGCGGAAGGGAAGGGCGGCAGGTAGTAGGCCAACAGCTGCACCACCCGTCCCAGCTTCCACTCCGCTGAGAACTGAAAGAAGCAGGAAACCTGTCCATCCGTGCGCCGAAAGGGCAGAGCGATGGCGAGAAAGAGCCAGGAGAAGGCGGAAGGGAAGGGCGGCAGGTAGTAGGCCAACAGCTGCACCACCCGTCCCAGCTTCCACTCCGCTGAGAACTGAAAGAAGCAGGAAACCTGTCCATCCGTGCGCCGAAAGGGCAGAGCGATGGCGAGAAAGAGCCAGGAGAAGGCGGAAGGGAAGGGCGGCAGGTAGTAGGCCAACAGCTGCACCACCCGTCCCAGCTTCCACTCCGCTGAGAACTGAAAGAAGCAGGAAACCTGTCCATCCGTGCGCCGAAAGGGCAGAGCGATGGCGAGAAAGAGCCAGGAGAAGGCGGAAGGGAAGGGCGGCAGGTAGTAGGCCAACAGCTGCACCACCCGTCCCAGCTTCCACTCCGCTGAGAACTGAAAGAAGCAGGAAACCTGTCCATCCGTGCGCCGAAAGGGCAGAGCGATGGCGAGAAAGAGCCAGGAGAAGGCGGAAGGGAAGGGCGGCAGGTAGTAGGCCAACAGCTGCACCACCCGTCCCAGCTTCCACTCCGCTGAGAACTGAAAGAAGCAGGAAACCTGTCCATCCGTGCGCCGAAAGGGCAGAGCGATGGCGAGAAAGAGCCAGGAGAAGGCGGAAGGGAAGGGCGGCAGGTAGTAGGCCAACAGCTGCACCACCCGTCCCAGCTTCCACTCCGCTGAGAACTGAAAGAAGCAGGAAACCTGTCCATCCGTGCGCCGAAAGGGCAGAGCGATGGCGAGAAAGAGCCAGGAGAAGGCGGAAGGGAAGGGCGGCAGGTAGTAGGCCAACAGCTGCACCACCCGTCCCAGCTTCCACTCCGCTGAGAACTGAAAGAAGCAGGAAACCTGTCCATCCGTGCGCCGAAAGGGCAGAGCGATGGCGAGAAAGAGCCAGGAGAAGGCGGAAGGGAAGGGCGGCAGGTAGTAGGCCAACAGCTGCACCACCCGTCCCAGCTTCCACTCCGCTGAGAACTGAAAGAAGCAGGAAACCTGTCCATCCGTGCGCCGAAAGGGCAGAGCGATGGCGAGAAAGAGCCAGGAGAAGGCGGAAGGGAAGGGCGGCAGGTAGTAGGCCAACAGCTGCACCACCCGTCCCAGCTTCCACTCCGCTGAGAACTGAAAGAAGCCACCTAAGAACATCCTCCATGACAGAAGATGCGTGGCTGGAAAGACCTGAACGTATAGGACGTACATCCAGTAGGGGCAGCGGAGCAGGAGATGCAGCCAGGCCGTGGCCAGTCCGGCAGCTCGCAGCACCCTGCAGGGATGGAGGGTAAGCGGGGTAAACTGTCGCCTGAAGGGATGTAAGAGGTGAGTGAATGAACTTTCGGCTGTTGCCGGCCACGTAGACGACGCTGGTGAAGAGGGTGATAAGGAAAGGGAGTGCGTAGCTGGCGCTGAAGGTTGCCCAGACCAGGGACTCTGCCTTCGCCGGTGCCCCAGCTGAGCACTTGGTTCGCACAAAGCGAATGAATCTTCCAAGATTATTGGCTTGCACTGGCTAGGCGGGCAGAGTGGAGAGTGACTCTCGCTTTTCGTCCGGAATGGGCTGGGAGAGCTGGATGTTCTCGGTGGAGGCTAGGATGAGGAAAACGGCGTTGCCCAGCACTGCCATCAGCATCGGAACCAGCGCCACTGGTCATCAAGAGCAAAGTGCACGGGATGGATGCCGCTAAAATACTACCGGAAGGTTTAGCAAAGAAGGGCATGATATGGGCGAGGTTGTAGATGGAGAGGATGATGAGGGGCATGTAGCGACTCAGGTTCTCCAGCCACCAGTACAGCTTGCAGATCTGTTGGGGATTGTATCGCAGTTATGGCTGAAGTAGACTGTAGGAGAGAGGGCCAAGGGATACATGATGGCCCAAGATCCAATGGTGTAGCATGAGGTCGGTGAGCTGAATGGGGATCAATGCCACGAAGACGACGTCAAAGCAGAAGAGGGTTAAGAAGAAGCGCAGTTCCCAGCCGTTTCTGCAGACCACACAGTCTCACAACTCTCAATAAACTAAAAAAAGTTCGAAAGAAACTATAAACCGAATAAAATGTTTAGTGACTTTGTAGCTTAGAAAAGGAAAATAAATAAAAGGTTAACTCTTTGGTAAAAGTATGGGCCGTGTATAAAAGGTTGGTGATGGTAGAAGTATGTCCAGCAAGTCCGAGAAGAAAAACGGTGAAGTTGATGCTGAGAGTCCAGAGGACCTAAAATGCAGTCTTTCGTTTAAAGCCAAGGTAACTGCCCCATCCGCCGTAGGGAGAGAATTCCTAACCTTCTGTTCCACCCATGGCATGACCCAGCTAGTCCAGGAACCAACTAGGGGCCCCAACATACTTGATGTTATCCTCTGCACCAGCGAGTGGCCCCCCCTATCCGCCTCAGTTGGGCCCAAGCTCCTGTTCAGCGACCACAGGTCGATCAGTGTTCCCCTGCCACTCCCCAGCCCCTTGGCTCGCCACCATGCCCCCCCTGCCCCCCGCACTGGCTCCCCGGCCAGGCTCTGGCACAAGCTGGACTCGGAGAAGCTATCTTCCTTTCTAGGCAGTATTGAATGGGATGCCCTTGCCAACATGTGCTCAAACCCAACTGACTTCTGCTCAATTCTAGAGACCGTGCTCGCCGAAGCCGTGGAGCATGCCGTCCCCTTCAACTCTCATCTACCCGCATGCGGCCTGGGCCCTTCTCAGCCAGAACTTTCTCGCTCATCAGACTTAGATGGAGGCTCTATCCTGCACGCAAACACTCTGCCCGCACATACCGCTCCTACCACCGCGTCTGCAGGCTAATCCGAAGGCGTGTGCAGCTGGAACTCAAGAGGGAGGATGAACACCTCCTGAAAGCCCCTTCCAGCCCTGGCAGGTTCTCCTCCCACCTCTCTTGTGGCCCTCCCCTCTACAGGCTTATTTCAAAGCGGACAGGTAGGAAACAGAACTCCCTCCCCTCCCTCCTCCTCTCCCGCCCCCCTTCTCCTGCCCCCCTCTCCGCTGCTGCCCCCCTCCCAAGTTTTGCACACACCAGCAAAGAAAAGGCCGCCCTGCTCCTCACCCAATTCGCGAGTGCCTTCCAGCTAGATAATGGCACCCTCCCCCCGATCCCTCCACCCTCTCGCCCCTCAGCAGGCCCTCTCACACCCATGCCTAACCTTAGACTTGAACTCTTTGACATCCACACCGCTCTCAAAGGCCTCAAACCTAAGAGATCGATAGGCCCAGATGGATTCCCCCCCCTCTTTCCTGAAGGCTGCACGTTTCGGCATTGCCTACCCCTTCCGCCTCCTCTTTGATTTCTGTCAGGTCTGCGGCCAGCTACCATTGCAGTGGAAGGATTCCTTAATTCACCCAGTCTTTAAGAAAAAAGGTAATGCTGCCCTCCCTAGCTCATACAGACCAATCAGTCTAATCCCATCCCTCCTAAAAATTTTTGACAGGATTCTGGCCAGACAACTGAGCAAATACTGTGAATCCACCAACCTTTTTCCTCCCTCAATGCATGGTTTCCGTCCACTCCGTTCAACCACCTCCTCCCTACTGTCCTTTCAGGCCTTTGTTCTTGCCGAGCTGCGACAAGCTGGTCCTGGCGCTGCAGTAGACGTCATCAATGTGGACGTCGCCAGAGCTTTTGACTCAGTAATCCACCAGAAGCTCATACACATTGCATCCTCTTGTGCCTTTGGTGAATCTAACTGCAACTGGATTCACGAATTCATCAGCAATAGAAGCATGCGTGTGAAAGTGGAACAGGCAATCTCACCCTCTGTACCAGTAACCTCAAGCATAGTGCAAGGCAGCTCCTCCTCACCAATATTGTTCAACCTCTACATGCTGCCGCTAATAAGGCAACTAGAAAAAATTGACCGGCTGGGTTTGGTATAGACGACATCGTCTTCCTCCAGCTCCTCCGAGGCCCTTTCAAGTGCTCTAGTTGTCCTGTCCGCATGGGCCGATGACTGGCAACTAAAACTCGCCCCCTCCAAATGCACACGCTACCGAATTGGTGCTGGTGCATGCCCTGAGTTTGAAGTGAGTGAAACCGTCATTCCCCCAGCGCCAAAAAGTGGAGTCCGAGACCTGGGAGTCCTCCTCTGCCCAAGCTTGAACTACGCCAGCCACATAACAGCCATGATAAACAAAGCTAATTTTGTGGTACATCTACTAAAAAAATGTCTCCACACGTCATCCCCTCAAATCCTCTGCAAAGCTTTCACTGTCTATGCCAGGCCTCACCTGGAATATGCCTCACCTTTCTGGGCCCCGACCACAGTGAAAGATTGCAAAAGAATTGAGCGAGTCCAAAAAAGTTTCACACGATACATCTTCAGGCGATGTCGGCTAAAACTTCCTAGTTCAGGCTCTCCGGCCGACTGGCCTATCTTGGCATAGAAAGTCTCAAATCCGCCGGGTTATAGCTGACCTCGCTCTGATCAGGAAGTGCTATCGCATGTGCCTTACCCTCACCCCTACTGATTCTGCTCCCTCCATCAGCGAACAGCAGCTTTGGCATGGATCCTATCTTCTTCCCCTTCCTCAACTCTAATCTCCGAGGCAAGCATCACTTTCCACCGGTGGGGTGGGGGGGCGGGGCGAACTGGCGAGGGGACGTGGTGGAGGGTGGAGGGAGGGAGGGGGAAGGCTCTGCAGGCGGCCAGGCTGCCCTCAACAGTGCGCCATCCACCACCTGATTCTGATTCAAAATCACCAGGCTCACTGACTCTACCTCATCCTGCCTTTCTCTTCTCCATTTTCCTCATTCAGTACACCTTGTAGTGTATCTGTTTGTTTCCCCATATTGTGGTGGATAAAAAGAAAGAAAGAAAAGAACTTGGCAAGTGTTGGGGGAACCTGAGGAGAGTGGACGGTGGATGGGGGCGCAAGATCCACGATATGGCTGTTGTTATCCATGGAATCCTGTTTCAAATAAGCTGGATGAGGGCGTGAAGGAGGAAGGCAGAGCAGAGCTGCCTTATCGAGTGCGTAAAAAAGGCCAGACACGAAGGCTAGCTAATGGGATTTCCTGCCCCTGGCTAGAGGCTGAAAATCTCCTTTATAACCTGCCCATCGCCTAGAAATGCACCAGCGATCGATGTGGACAAATTTTACTAATTCATCGTAAATGTTTAAATCTTGCGAGAGGTATGAGCTTGCTTTTCAATGCAGAATTTGAACAGCTCATAAATGTTCAAAACAAAAAAAAGAGAAGCCGACTCACATATTGTTGAAGAATGTGGCTCCAGATATTACCAGCTGCCGCAATCATTGTTTTACTGCTTCAATACATTAGAAGAAATGAAGCCTCCTTTCCTTCGTTGCTTTTTTCTTAGACAGGAACAGTCTAATGCGACTGCCTTCCCTGTCATTTATCGTTGCAACCATACATGTTGAAGAGGTCAGGAGGGTGCCATGGCGGACGATCTGTCCCACAACCTCACCACCCACCCATTTTTAATGTTCACACCCCATTCTAATTTTCGCCATGGTACTTTAAGCCTAGAATCCGCTTGAGTACAATTTTTAAAGTTTTCTGCTTCAATAAGACAAAAATTGTCGATTTTTCATTTTTGGTGTGACTTTACTACTTTTTCTATTATTTATTTTATTTATTATTTTTTTTCTTACCTACCACCCCCTAAACCCTCCTAGGCGTCCAACCACCAACATGTAGGGTTGCAACCAATATTTGAGACGTTATTTATCATCGCATTTTCTTTCAAAATAAGTTTTTCTAATAAAACTACAGACATTGCACAGCAGTGATGAAAGCTATCCACAAAGTAAAAGGTTAAATTTTGGATATTATCGAAATGGTTGTTTTAAACAACGGCTAACGGTTAACTTTTTTGTCGAAGATAATTGGAAGTAAGAAGCTTCGAAGCCAATTAGGAGTAGCACGACCCGAGGTCTTCTTCCCAAGTGCCACATTTTAGCAACCTTCTGCTTCAAAACTCTGACTCCCATAGCGCCTACTTAAAGTTTCTACTGATCTTGTCATTTGCCACAATATTTGTTACGAAATTCTTCGTCATCAAAGTTAAAACAGGCATAAAAATCAAAATGAATATTGCACTTGGCAGTGAAATAATAGTGGAAAAGCAAAGGGAGAAAGCTGGTCTAGAATGGATAGGTGTCACAGAGGCTGGCCTTGAGGAACTTGCGCTCATAGTAGACGGTGCCCCGGCTACCACCTGCCAGGCGACACTTGGACGGCGAGGAGTAGCAGGAGTCATCGTGCAGTGTGCAGCGGCCAGGATTGGACCTACAAGGACAGCCCTCCCTTCCTCTGCCTCTTCCCCTTGGAGTAGAGTACCTGGTCCAGACCATGATGGCCTTGCAGCGAGGGTTGGCCATGCAGGCGTCCTTGCAGCCGCGCACTCCGCCCGCCCAGTTCTCGTACTCCACTAGCGTCTCCAGCACCCCCGCCTCCAGCTCCGTCTCACTAGGCGCGAAGAAGCAGCCTGCTTCCTCCTCCCTTTCTCACACTCCCCCTCTCTCCAGCCTAGCAGGGGGAGACCTTGCAGAGGTTTGGCAGTGGTTGTAGTGGTTGTGCTGGTGGTGGAGGTAGTGGAGGTGGTGGTGGGAGTGGTGATGCGCTGGCGCCAAGCAATGGTGGGCAGGGCCTGAGCTGCACCGGATCGCTCACGGAAGCCGAAGAAGGGACGCTGATTACGCCTCAAAAAGTGTCTTTGTGCCCTTGTGCTTTATATGCTTTATGATGGACAGAAGGCACCTCGAATACTTTCTTCTTGGAGGAAGCCTGCTTCTGGAGCCCGTGGGTCGTTTTGTCGTCTCTGTCGCGGAGCTCGTTTGGTTGGATTCCAGTGTGCGAAGCAAATGAAGCAGCTCCTTGGATCAATATATTGTGCTATAGGAATGCAAAGGAAGCTGATGAAGAGGAACCTTGAGCTCTGCGACCTTTTTCAACGGATCCACTGTGGTAGTGGTAGTTGTTGTAGGTGTAGTTGTGATGGTAGTCGTTGTAGGAGTGGTGGTCGTAGTAGGAGTGGTGGTAGTAGTAGTGGTGGTTGGCGTAGTAGTTGTGGTGGTGGTGGTGGGTGTAGTGGTGGTGGTGGTCGAGGTGGTTGTGGTAGGCGTCGTAGTGGTGGTGGTAGTAGTGGGAGTGGTAGTAGTGGTTGTAGTGGTGGGGGTGGTTGTAGTAGTAGTGGTAGTAGGTGTCGTAGTCGTCGTAGTGGTAGTTGGTGTTGTGGTGGTGGTGGTAGTAGTAGGTGTTGTAGTGGTTGTGGTAGTAGTGGGAGTGGTGGTTGTGGTGGTAGAGGTTGTAGTGGTAGGTGCGGTCGTCGTGCTGGTGGTAGTGGGTCTGAAATGCCATGAGTAAGAATGATGAGGGATAGAAAAAGGCTAGGGCACGTGGTCTTGATGGGTCGGAAGAAGCGGAGAGCTTCAACGGGAGTGGGAGTAGTGAATCGACTGGGAGGAACGAAGCCGCGGGGAAGAGTGCGGCTGCGGGGAGAAGGGCGATTAGCCTTGGTGCGAGTGAGATGGGCCCGGTTGCGGCTTCGTTTCAGGGCGGAAGCGGCGGGGGAGCTGGAGCGATTTCGGAAGAGCCAAGATTTGGACTTTGCCTTTCGGGCCTTTGCCGCTCGAGTCCTGCCGGCCAACTGGCGAAGGCGCCACTTCCGGAATTCCTCAATGGAGGACTGAATGAAGAAAACCGTTTGGCATGTTCATTCCTTGGAAACCTTGTAGTAGTCAGGAGTGGTGGTGGTGGTGGGCTTGGCCGTCGTAGTAGTGGTGGTAGTAGTTGGAGTGGTTGTGGTGCTTGTAGTTGTTGGCGTGGTGGTAGTGGTAGTAGGAGTGGTGGTTGTAGTGGTAGGGGTAGTCGTAGTGGTGGTTGTAGTAGGAGTTGTTGTAGTGGTGGTGGTGGTGGGCGTAGTGGTGGTGGTGGTAGTAGTGGGAGTAGTGGTTGTTGTCGTAGTGGTTGTAGTGGTGGTGGTGGTTGGAATGCAAGAGCCTCCGTCTGGACTGGCAGTGGTGAACTGGTCCAAGCCGACAGAGCCTAGTCGTTTCAATCCTCGGACGGAGAAGAAAAGCTGGAAAAGCGATTTGAGCAGTTGAAGTGTAGATAGAAAGAAGGAAAGGATGAGACTCGATGGGATCCGTGAGGAATGGTGACGGCGGTGGATACGAAGGAGGAGCAGTCCCAGAGTCCCTTGATGAGGGCACAGGGGCGCCAGCGATTGATGGGCCCGTTCCCCGTGCTCAGCTCGTGCGTCACCAGACGGTCCCACCAGAGACAGGCCGGGCTTTTGGGGCATTCGCACTTCGCCTCATCCAGGCACAAGGACAACACCGCTCTGCACACAGCCTCACTCAGGGCTGACGGCCTTTGGAAGCTGAGAGGCAGTCAAACCCTCGCGCTGCGAGCCAGTACTTGAAACGGAAGTGAAACTCCCGGGCGGCGTTGAAGGCGGGACTGGCCAGGACGATGATGTCCGAAGAGTCTGAGTCTGTGCTGTCCACCTCCACGTGCGCTTTGCCCAGCCCTTCAACAATATCTGGCTCTCATCTGCGATCGTGCGAACGAAGAGAATGGAAAGATAATATGAACCCAAAGAATCCGCGTCATGGTCGATGGGGATGCGGTGGTTGTAGGGCTGGATGCTGGCAGCAGGCTTCCACTGCGGCAGAGTTCCGCCATCCGCCACCCACCCGCACATGGCTCTGGAGTGGCCCAGGGTGAAGTTACAGCCAAGCGCATTGCAGCCGTCCTATTTTCCCGAATCGCATTTTCATCTCATCTTTCACTCATCCAAATAGCATACATCGACGGCGATTCCAGCATCTCTGCTAGACGTAGAGGGCCGTCTTCGCGCTGCACTTCTGCGAGGATTGAAAAATACGCCTCTTTGACTCTCTGCGTCTAAAGTCCTCTTTTCCGCACAAATGGACGTAGAATTAATTGAAAAGTAACAGGAGCAGAAGAAGAGAAGAAGAATGAACCGCATGCTTGCGGTTTCCACTTCCGAGGGTGGAATGTGCGGGCTGGTAGATGAGTGATAGCTAGGAGGTGTGAAGGTTGGTGGAGGGAGGTGTGGCTGTGGTTGACGAACGGGATGCGGCTTGCGTAAACCGGCCCATCTTCATCATAGCCCATCTCCCTTTCTTATCCACATTATCCCCCAAACCGCAATCGTTGCACCCATTCTTTATTCACCTTCTCCCAACATAATTTTATTTCTAACGCTTTTTCTCTTCTAATCAGCGAACCTGACATGGAATATATCCAGTAGCGATAAAACGCAATCGCAATCAGTTTCATGCGTTTTCTAATGATACTATTATATGGTTTTTTCAATCGAATGATTTCATTTATGCATTTTAAATTGATTTTGACAATTAAATAATATTTGACTGGCCAATTAACGAATTTGTTGCGATATTTTTAGCATGAAGCCATGAAATTTGACTCAAATGCGTTTCCAAATGCTTAAGAGGCGGTTTTTGAGAGGAGCACGAATGGAAGACCCATGGATTTTTTGACCCCCTTTTTTTATGATGGGGATCAAAAGTACAATGTATGGGAAGTAAAATTCATAAATATACTTGGGGTCAAAACTCAATATCCAGGTCAGGACAGCTCTGGCAACTTAGAGGTCTCAAAATTTGAGTTTTTGGCGATTTTTCCCGATAAACTGAAATTTTATGCCAATTTATTTGCCAAAGGTACTCAAATTGGGTATGGATCTGTTCGTCTACATTAGCTGGACACAGTTATGCCAAAAGTGTTTAGATTTTTTCCCAAAAAATTTCATGTTTTTTGTAAAAACCTAATCAATGCAAAAAAACGAAAAATTGAAATTTCACCAAAAAATTATTTTTCTCAAAACATTTGTTTAAAAGTCTGAAAACAGACACCGTCATCGTATTTATCACAAAAATCTGGCCCAGGAACAACTTTTAAAATTTCCATTTAGGTATGTTCCAAAAGAGATAATAGCCCGAACTTGATGAGCACCATAAATATGCCCTATGTTATAACATATGGAAATTTGGCTAATGTAAAATGTTGATGCTAAAAAACTTCCTGCTCTTCAGGAAGACGGTATTGATCAATTTCCTTTTGTGAGCTAATCACCCTAAGCCTAAGGCAGGTATTTAGCAAAAAAATTGCTGGGTTTTAGGTTATACACATGAAAAATTATCCAAAGTGTGCGGACAAGTTGAGAATTCACCCTATGCTATGAATGGGGCACAAAAGACCAAAAAAAAATTGGTCTTGAATTTAGGTTTTAATGGCCTAAATCGATGCTCTGGCCACAAATACACCTAAAAATATCATTTTTATGCTCAATTTCATTATATTTTGAAATTAAATGCTTCAATGCTTTTTGCTCAAAATGGTCTCAAATGAGGAAAAATACCAAGTGATCATATTTTGATATATACTGAAATTGAGCATAAAAATGATATTTTAGGTGTATTTGTGGCCAGAGCATCGATTTAGGCCATTGGAACCTAAATTTAAGACCAAACTTTTTTGGTCACTTGTGCCCCATGTTATAGCATAGGGTGAATTCTCAATTTGTCCGCACACTTTGGATAATTTTTCATGTGTATAACTTAAAATCCAGCAATTTTTTTTGATAAATACCTGCTTAAGGCTTAGGGTGACTAGCTCACAAAAGAAAATTGATCAATACCGTCTTCCTGAAGAGCAGGAAGTTTTTAGCATCAACATTTTACATTAGCCTAATTCCCCTATGTTATAACATAGGGCATATTTTTGGTGCTCATCAAGTTCGGGTTATTATCTCTTTTGGAACATACCTAAATGGCAATTTTAAAAGTTGTTCCTGGGCCAGACTTTCGTGATAAATACGATGACGGTGTCTGTTTTCAGACTTTTAAACAAATGTTTTGAGAAAAATGATTTTTTGGTGAAATTTCAATTTTTCGTTTTTTTGCATTGATTAGGTTTTTACAAAAAACATGAAATTTTTTGGTGAAAAGTTTAAACACTTTGGCATAACTGTGTCCATCTAATGTAGACGAACCGATCCATACCCAATTTGAGTACCTTTGGCAAATAAATTGGCATGAAATTTCAGTTTATCGGAAAAAATCACCAAAAACTCATATTTTGCGACCTCTAAGTTGCCAGAGCTGTCCTGACCTGGATATTGAGTTTTGACCCCAAGTATATTTATGAATTTTACTTCCTATATATTGAACTTTTCATTCCCATCATAAAAAAGGGGGGTCAAAAAATCCATGGGTCTCGACCCTTGGGCCATTCGTGCTCTTCTCACAAAACCCGTCTTAATATGCTTTTCAAAATGATTGTCCAAAGTTTTCCTAAAGGCTTGTACACTTCCGCTGCCGTTCTTATAGAATGATGAAAAACAGAAAAATGGCAGACAAAGACTGGCACATTAGAGCATAAATTAGCTCTGACAACCTATGCAAAGTGTATTTATGCAAAGGCTGGTGTGAGTGGGTAGGCTTCCGGTGTCTGCTCCTTCCTATTCCATTCCTTCCGCTATCCAGCGAACGACCGGCAGGTGGCCAGGCAATCGGCGAGGAGCCATGCTTCTCATCCTTCTAGCCCTTCGTCTGCTCTTTGTCACCAGCAATGTATATCTATCCAATGCTGCTAGGGTGATGGAAGGAGGCTGGTATTCAGCCCCTGAGCCTAGAGCAGCTGCTGTTGAACCCGGAGCGAGTCGGATTGCGCGCCGGATTCAAGAGGGTACCGGAAACTGTGGTCGGCTCAGACATTGACGTCCTTCCTGACCCCAGAGTCAAGGTTCTTTCTTTGCCACTACTCCTGCTCCAGTCATCTCAGCTGGCAGACTGGCTATCGCAATGCGGTGGCGACAGCGGACAAGTGGCCGAACAAGCAGGTGCCCTACGTCCTTGACAGCAGCCTCCCCAGCGGACATCAAAGCGTCATTGCGTGGCTCTCTTTCTTCTGTCTTCCAGGCAATCCCTTGTTGCCCTTCAGGGCGGCCATGCAAGACTTTGCCCAGTATACCTGTGTCACTTGGCGCCCCCGCCAAAGCTACGACCGAAACTACGTCCGCTTCACCTATGGCGACGGGTTTCCTGATTCCTGACCTGGATGTCCAAAAGTGGAATGAAGCTTTGCCTTGCAGATGCTACTCCTATGTTGGCAACATCATGTCCGGAGAGCAGGCATTCACTTATCGCAAGCCTATTGCCGCTCCATACAGAAGTAATTGACAGATCATCTCTCTGGGCGATGGCTGCACCCTGAAGGGCATTGCCATCCACGAAATGATGCACACAATAGTCAGCCTTTCACCTACCTTCTCTTTTCTTGTCTGGAAAAGAAGCTAGCTGACAGGGCTTTGACCACGAGCAGTCCCGCTACGACCGCGATGAGCACATCAAAATCCACTACGAAAACATTGAAAACCGTTTAGTAGCCACTTTTTTCCGCTTTTGGCAGCCTACTTTTGCAGAGTATCATGACCAGTTCGCAAAGCTGTCAAACACAGAAGAAGCAGATTTAAGTCTTGGCTACGACTTCGCCAGTGCGTGCCCTTATCTTCTCTTATTTTCCAATCTTTTTCTTCAATTTACGCTAAGGCCAAAGTGGGGAATTGGATTGAAGGCTGCATGCACTACGGGCCGTACAGCTTCAGCAAGAACGATTGGCCGACCATCGAAATTATTGAACCGTTTCTTCCTTTTCTTCTCCCCCGTGAAGGAAGGAGAGTGAGTGGACAGGAGCATGAACGCAAATGAGCGGGCCAACGTTCTCAACAACATCCTCGGACAGCGGGCCGGCTTCAGCAAACAGGACGTGGAGGAGATCAACCGCTTCTATCAGTGCCCCAACACCGTCCTCCCCCACCTTCTCTCTCCACCAGTCATCCTAGCACCTTCTGCAGAACCCTACCACGACCACGAGGACCCCTCCCCAACGTCCTACCACAAAAGCTAGTAGTGACGAAACCAGAGTGAAGACTAATGGAGAGCTTTTTAGAAGAAGCCTAGCACTGGCAATGGAGCAGTGCATTGCGCGGACGCCTACAACACCTGCGGGGACTACCGCGTCTTCTGCCTCTTCTCGCGCAAGATCCAGGCCCTCTGTCCCCAAACCTGCGACCTCTGCCCCACCGTTACCCCTTTTAGGCTCCACCTCCCCACCCCTTAACCCTACAGAAGCCTCCGCTCACCTCCCTCAAGTCTCATCTACTTTCTCAGAAATGCGAAAACTGGGGCGTGTACAACCTGATGGGCTACTGCAAGCCCGCCAACGCCAAGGCCTACTGCGGGAAGACGGACACCCAAGAGCGTCTCATTTTCAACGACAACTGTGTTGCCTCTTGCGGCAAATGCTGATCGATAGCTTGCACAGATTCTATCAGCTCCTTCCTTCTCTATCCTTCTTTTGCCGTACCAGGGAGTGAAGGCAGCAATGCACACAAGCTAACGCAGCACAATTATGCCACGGTAGTCGCTCCACTGAACGCATGAAGCGGAAGTGGCTGCGGAAAACCGGCCTGCGCCTCGTTCGCGAATTAGAGCTGCCTGCATGAGCCTCTCTCTTTCGCCGTGGAAGACATGACTCCACCTTGCTTTCTCGCACTATTCCTCCTCCTTTTGTCTCCGGCTTTGCTCGAAGGACGCAAGCCTTGGAGTTCAGGTACTCAATTCCAGTTGACAGTGCAAATTAGCTGCTACCAGCTCGCTTTTTGAGAACTAGCAGAACGCCGGCGGCAGATCTTGCAGAATCGTCGCCAAGTTAATACTGACTTTTTGGTGGGCAATTTTATCACTTCAAACCTATCAGTATTTTGAAACTTTTGGTAAGGCGATTTATTAATTTGCCTTATTTGACTCGATTCAATTAATGGTCAAAAACCGTTATATGTTGTTCATATGGTTAGGTCAATAAAAAAGCTTTTAAAAGCCTTATAAAAATTTTACTTGAGAGGCAACGAGCGCCTCCGATTTTGTTGCCGAATGCGGACTACGAGGCCCCATCAATGCAGGACTCAAGGTATGACAAACTAAGCAAGAAAGCGCTCCATGTAAACTTAATATTTTATGATTTGCGAGCCTCACTATCCCTCCTTTAATTTACGCAACACCGTTTTGAAATCTCAGGCTTCAAGTGAATTTCAATGAAAGCAGAAAGTGTGGTAAAAAAATGGAAAAATAAAGTAATGAAAACAGGGCATTGAGCAGGCGAGCGGCGTTCCTGCGGGAGTATGCGGCGGGCAGAGCCAGCGCTGGCCCAGCCAGCCCTCGCCTCCTGCTATTCCGCCAATCTGCCCGCAGTTCTCACCTTCCCATCTTCCTTGCTCACCTTTTTCACTTCTTATTTCAGCGAAAACCCGCGAGGCGTCCTCCTCGAAACGAGCAAGAGCCCGATCTCTTCATGCTACAAAGCCGGCGTCCGTTTAGTCCTTTCTATTTCTTGCAAAAACAGATGGAAAAATTTCAGAAAATCCAGCGACAAGGTCGGAAAAAATAGGCGACAACTAAATTTCGACAAAACTAGTATGATTAATTAGCATGCTTTAAGTATAAGACTAATTTGTGTTGGCAACTGGCTTTGCTCAATTTTTGCGAGCCCTTACTTTGCATTCAAACCAAATATTTACTAAATATTTGCTATATTTACCAAATACCCAATTTCATCTTCATTTTTTCTTAATTTTCAGGAAAATATCCAACTTTTTCCGAGAAAGAGCTGAAATCCATTGCTGCAGAGGTTGAGGAAAGTTATTTGAACAACTTTTCCATCATTTGAAGCAAACAGGCTCTTTCGGCTCTAAACGAGTTGAGCGGTGGGGAAGAAAAAAGTCTGGATCTCATCCGAACAATTAAACGACACGGGCATTTTCCATCCATTCCACCAGTTGCTCAACACCTTCAGCGCTACTTTTGCCCTACTTCTGTAACTATTTTCTTTTACATATTATTTTTATTTAAAAACATTCCAGGTTCGTCTTTTGGAAAATTTGATCGTGAGTGGTCCTCTTGATAGCGTGCTCTTGTGATAAAATTCATTCTTCATACACACCGATAGTTGTCATTATGCAAAGAATGCTTTGTTTGGTGATTAACCATGTTGTTTTAGCTCAATGCGGTTTTACTTGTTTCCTGAGCCTTTGCAAAAAGTTGCTCATGCAATTTTCTTGGAAACCTAGAGGTAAACGAAAAGCCTCCGATCACTTTCTAGAGCCGGAAAGATCGATAAAACTGCAACAAAAATATTAATTTTTCAGCTTGAAATGAAGGAAAGAGAACCTTCCTGGTCTTGCTGGTCTTGAAGAGTACTTTGCGCCGTCTGGGCGTCACCTCAGCGCGTTCCACCATCGTCTGGTAGCAAATGTCGCAAGCGTAGCGACCAAAGCCCAGTCGCGCGAACTGATTCAAGTCCTCCTGTCAAGACAGCCAGTAGGAGATAGCAGCAGCAGAGATGTGAAAGTGGAGGCCTCGCAGGCTCGTCGAATGCCGCGCTGGCCTACGCAGCTCTTGATCGGCTGTGAAGCCTCCAGAGCGTCGTTGGAAATTTGACAGCGTCTGCAGGGGCCAAAAGAGTTAAGGAGGGGCAGAAGAGAGAAGGAGAACCGGTAGTGTAGATTGTCGCGCGTCATCCACTCCGTCTCGTTGCGAACGATGCGGCCCTTGTCGTCGATGCAGGCCACGATCTCGTGCGCGGCGGAGTAGTCCTTGTTCTGCGCCTCCAGGAACTCGTAGTCGTTGTGCACCACACATCTCAATCCATTGCCTTCACTTCAAACCATCACATTCACTTCATGGATTGAAAAAATGAAGAAGGAAAGTGGACAAAAAGTACCGGTGAACAACGGAGTTTCCAGCCCACTCAGTGTTGTTCTCGTATTCTACGCCGGCAGCAACGCACTTCACGATGTCCAGCGATAAGGTCCCGCCACGTCTCTGCTCACAGCGCACAGCGAAATACTCCAATGTCATTTTATTTATTTCTTTTGCCTAGGTGAAGGGTGGGATGAGGAATGAGTTGGGGAAGTTGAGGAGCAAAATT
Organism: Ptycholaimellus sp. GST1_10; assembly: GCA_030248095.1. NCBI lineage: Eukaryota > Metazoa > Nematoda > Chromadorea > Chromadorida > Chromadoridae > Ptycholaimellus > Ptycholaimellus sp. GST1_10. The sequence continues at coordinate 5,926 of JASANA010001372.1, read as the reverse complement.
AAGTGATTTCAGAGGAGACCTTGCTTCTGTGTAGGTACTCTTGGCCAGGCGCATATCGGCGTCCTTTGCCATCCCGACAGGCCACTTCTACCCAGCGCCCATTCGCTCCATTGTTGTCCCCGCAAACCTGATACCATCAATCATTCTTCCTGTCCATCACACCCCATTCATCTTTCCATTCTCACCTGGACAAAAGAACGTTTGCTTTTGGCGTAACGCCACAAACGCCGCTGCACGATCCGTTCTGCCCCGATCGGGTAGCTGACATTCTTCTCATCCAAACACCACTTCCCCGGTTTTTCTGCTGCGTTTCAACACTTTCTGGCTAGACAGAATACTTCAAATCGCAGTACTTGTTGTGGGCGTGGGCCTTGCTTTCTTTACTTTTTTCCGTGGTCTCAAGGATTGCCGCGGAATGGCAGTGGTGGGAGTAGGAGTTGGCGTAGTAGGAGTAGAAGTAGTAGTTGTTGGTGTTGACGTTGTTGGCGTTGTTGTAGTCGTAGTCGGTGTGGTTGTAGTAGTTGTTGTAGTTGTTGTAGTGGGAGTTGTAGTAGTTGTGGTAGTAGTAGTAGGAGTTGTAGTTGTGGTTGAAGTGGTTGTTGTAGTGGTGGAAGTCGTAGTTGGGGTGGTAGTCGTTGTAGAAGGAGTAGTGGTAGGTGGAAGGGTAGTGGTGCTGGTAGTAAAGACAGGGAATTTGGTGACATCGTGCAGAAACTTCAGAGCTGGCAGTGGAGGGTCAGGGGTCTTCAAATGGACAAAAAAGGTATTTGCAAAGAACTATTGAGCAAGGCCGTACTAGGTGCTGTCGAAGGAAAGGACAGAAGCGGGGTAGGACGCAGAAAGTTCCGTTGTCCGCGTTGAGAACTCTGGGCGAGCGACAGTAGCAGCCGGGCACGCAAACTGCTGCACTGCAAAAGCCACTAACCTCTCCCCTGGAAGCAGACCAGGCTCACCTCTAGGCCTCGCCTCTAGACCCTAGGAGGAGGTGAGTGGTGAGAAGGGTGAGAGTACCTACTCGCAACTGGGTTGGAGATTGTCGCAGGTGCGAGGGCAGGCCAGCCCACATTCCTGGAAGCTCTGGTCCTCCTGCGGGCAGAACTGCCGACTCAACGCCTCGAAGCAATCGTCCGGCACTCAACTCCCTCTCTTTCCCCCCAGTGGCACTATATGGAAGGGAGGGAGGGAAGGGAACAGGAGATGCACTGGGGGACGGAGTGCTTGGAGTGGGTGTAGAGCATGCAGATCTGGCGCGGGTAGCGGCACTGCTCGTCGCAGCGTCGCACGTCCTGCGGCAGCCACGGCCACGTGAACACCACCAGGAAATCATGGCCTGCTCTTACACCCTCATTCTCGCCAGAATCACCTCACTGTAGCCACTTACAGCTTTGCTCCTGCTTCATCGCATTCCACAGCTCCAGTAGTGGGAATCGTCCTGAATACATTCAACGCATTACAAGCCGCTTGATTAGGTGATGTTGTTGGCTGAAACCAGAAAGAAGAAAGGTAGGGGCTTGCGGTACTTGAATGGTCTGAGCCAGAAGGGGCAGTAGGAAGATCAGGAAAATGACCCGCATGGCTCAATTACTCAGAGCTTGCAGGGAGGAGAGGAGGAGGGAGGTTTGGAGGAGTAAGCGGGGGCGAGAGGAGACGGATGGTACAAAGCGGAAGGTGTCAATCGATCATCGGCGCAGAGAGTCTGTGATTTCTGTGACCCAGCCTCGCCGACCTCGCCCCTGCTCAGTGATCGGAGGCAAACCGCCCTCCGCTAACCTTCCCTCCGCCTCCACACTCAGCCGCCTCCCACCTCCAAGCGTGTCATTAGCCGGCCAAGACGGGCGAAGACAGACTGCGCTAAGCCTCACGGGGCCATCTAGGCTTGATTCGCTGGAGGTCGTTGAGGGGCGAGGCAAAAAGCAATCGCATGGCCGCAATCCGAGGCGCAATTTGATCACCCGCCTTGTCAACCTCCACCCGCCTTCATCCCCATCACTACCTGCCTGCCAAACATTGCCCTCCCTGCCCTGCCTCCTTCCCAGTTCAATATGGCCACCTCTGGGCCGCATGTTCCGCTTTTTGCCCATCAAATCTACGCACTCCAATTTATCTCCTTCCATAGGGACCCACGATGGAGGGTCCAATATTTATTGCACACCCTCAAATTGGTTTCTTAGGTTTTTTAGTTTACGATCTTTCCGGCAGGCGCATAGAGACCGGAAGAATAGTGGCCCAATGAATTTCGAAAAACAAAATGAAATTGAACTCAATGTATAATTAGCCTTCGATGGCGCTAAAAACATTTGGTTTTTTTATCATTTTATGAATGGTAATGTTCAGTTTGTTATGAATAATTGAACTATGAACTATCACAGCTGTTGCTGTTTTGACGGAAAACGCCTTCCAAAAGAGAAAGAGAAACCCAGTGTAGCGCACTCTTAAGATTTCTAGCCGAAAACTCAATGAACTGTTAGACTTTATCCTTCGTAGAAAATTTCAATAGGCTTTTTTCGCTCATAGCTCAGTGGTGCGACGAAGCAACGGAGAAGAATGGTGACTACTATCCAGGCTGAATGAAACCAGTGGATAGATTGGTCCTGTCGAGCTCAGCTTCCTGCATCACCATTGGCACAAACGGAGACGGAAGTGGTCATCGAGAAAAATATTCCATCGCCTCCACCAAAGACCGCCTAGTCAAGACGCCCAACTATCCGAATTGGAAACACGTCCTAAAGCTCCCTTCCCGTCTTCAAGCCAAAGGAAGGAAAAACATATGCTTCCTCTCTGCAGAAGCTTGCTCTGAACTGAAGCCTTGGATGAGCTCAAGGTTCACGCCCGTCTTCAAGTCATAGGAATCAAGGAGAGTCAAGTAGTCAAGGAGCTCGTTCGGAGCTGGAGGTTTTGGAGGCTTTGAAGGGAGACATGCAGTTCGTGCAGAGAAGAGTTGCTTCCACGTTCACCTGGCATCCCCTTCATCTCCATCACCCTCAAGATGTATACCGCACCAGCCTTGCTCATTCTTCTGGAGCTAGAAAATGTGTTCATGATGGATCATCTTCACACTGGCGGATTATGCGGATAAGAAGGCGGAGCTGGGCAGCATAGCTGGAGACGAGGGCCCGGTGAACGCGATTTGACTGGAGGGCGAAGGTCACCCCCCCCCCCCCCTCCCTCCGTCCTTCTTCTTCCTCTGCTTATACTCCTTCTTTGCAGAGGTAAATGCAATCGCGAAGCAGATGTTGGAGGGCTTGCGCAATCTCCACTCCCGCAACTGGCTCCACATGGATATCAAGGAGAACAACATCTTCGTATACGCCACCTCCCCCGGCAATCTACTCGCTCTGGACGACCTTCGTCTCGCGGTTCTTTCGCGCACAAAACCAGTTTATATTTGCACCCACGTTCATCACCTAGATTGGTGACTTTGGGACGGCAGTGAGCGGACTATATATGGCCTCCTATGTCGTCCGACGTCCTAGGTTTGTATCTCTTCATAGAGGCTTTCCTACTGGAAGGCAGGAAAGGCCGGAATTTGAGACGAAGCCAGTGTTGGACGAGAGTACGATGGGCGGATGGCAGACATCTACTCCTCCGGCGTTTCCCTGTACTACTGGTTCTCTCCCCTCTCTTCCTTTCCTGCCGATTCCAGTCCAGAGCAATTTGACAGTCTCACCGGCAACCTTCCCTTCAGCCACCTCCTGTTCCGTGATGGCACCACCGACCCCACAAATACTCAGGAGGACCGCCGCATGCGGGCCCTGGAACTGGCTCTCAAGCGGAGCGGCGACTATTAGAGGCAGACACCCGCTTCATCGAGTGCTGTACCCGCCGTTAGGTGGGATCGTCTTCAAGAGACGCACTGGAAACACACCAGCACTGGAATCGTCGTCCTCTGCTGGAGGAGAACCGCCCTTACCGTCCCCATACCCTCACTCATCGCTCCTCTCTTTACTCCCAACCATCCTTTTATGCAGTGGCGGACCTACTGGACCAGATGCTGAGCCCCGATCCATCGGCCCGAGGCACGGCAGCCGGACTCCTTTGCCACCCCTTGTTCCTGCCCTATCACAAATGATTCTCCCTTCCAACCTGGGCGTGGCTGCTGGACAGCAGCTACGCCATCCGCCCCGTCGCCAGCATGGATCGGCGTTGGGCGTCCTTCCCCATCGCCCTTTTCCCTTCTTTCTCTTTGGACCCCCGTGCGCTGTTTGGGCACCAGCTCACGCTCCAAGCGCACTCACTCGCCTTTCTCCTTCATCATTCCATCCACCAATTGTTCTGTACGTCTGTATGTACCAATGCTTGTACGAATTTACGAATTCGCATTTAGGATGCTTGTTCATTTTGGAATTGAAGGAGTGAGACTAGGAGCCCTTCCCTTGCCCCCAGGCGGAGCTCATGGCCCTACTCAACTATTCTCCTCATCCTCCTCTGGTCCACCTGTGTTTCACTTTTGTAAAAACAATATCGGGCTTCCTTATCGGGTTTGTGTACATCCTCTTCGCCATTTCTTTTTCCACAAATGATTCTTTTATTTTGCATTTATCGTGATTTTGATGTGCTATCCATTAGAGTCTTTAGCGAAGCTTGTAAATTCATTCCATCACTTTCACACCAGGCTGTAGCAGAAATTTTCATTGAACGATGTTGTTGCAGTAAATTCTTTATTCTTAGTTTTTGTCACGGAAGTTTGAGACAAGAACAGCATGACACTAGTTTATTGGGGTCACTAGACTGATATTGACATCATTAGAAAAAGCCGATGTCCCGCTCTGCAGACGCAGTTCTGCCTCAGTCAAGGTGCTCATTTGCAGCTGGAGGCCGTGGAAGCGCTGAAGGAGGACATGCAGTTCGTGCAGTTGTTGCAGTTCATGAAAACCGCCCTGGAGCTCCTCCACCAGATCCGGAGCGAGGACGGCACCTGCCCTCACGTAGCCCCCACCCTCTCCTCTACACATACACCATCCCAACGCCTCTCTTCTTTTCAGGCTCACCGCTCATGCATAGCCAGCACCATCGTCAAGAAGCTCAACGACAACTCTTTTCTACACACAAACCGAAAGCTTTACGTGTCGCTAAATTGGTACTTTCTCCTATATTTCACAGCCTCTTTTGGCGCCTCCTCTCCAAGCTGAAAGGGAACAGTGGATGGGCTTGCATTCGTCCAGACGTCCATGCAAGACTTCCTCTACACCCACCGCGTCATCCCCTCCATCACCTTCTCTCTCTAGATGTATGCCTCTCCCATCTTGCTCATTCCTCTGCAGCCAGAAAAATGTGCTCAACTAGGTTCTCCCTCACGTTGGCCTGATTATGTGGAGGAGAAGCGGAGCTGGGGAGCATCACCGGAGATGAAGGTTCGGCAAACTCAATGGGACTCGGGTGCCTCTATTTTCTTACTCCGTCTACCTATGCTTCTACTTCTTTTTGCAGAAATCAAAGCCAACACGAAGCAGATGCTGGAGTGTCTTAGAAATCTGCACTCTCGAGGCTGGGTCCACCTGGGCATGAAGGAGAAGAACATTTTCGCCCGCGACGCCGCCCCCGCGACGCTTCAAATCAACAATTCGATCGCTTGCTTTGGCTTGTCACTAGTCAGTCTAGTGTTTACAAATGCATGACAAATGACAAATGTTTTGTTATTTTGAGGTACAATTGAATTGTATTGGTTAAGCAGACCTTTGAAGTATAAATTTCAATCATTCAATCTCAACCCACTCTAGCTAATTTTTCGAACTTCAGCTATGACAAAACAAATAACTGCATTTGAAAAACTACTACTGACCAGTTTTGTTCTGTTTACCATTCTTTGTGCCTTTGTTTATGCTCTACAAAAATGATCTAAAAATATCAAAGGTTTTGAAAAATGGATAGGACAGACAAGAATGAAAATGATCAATGAATCACAATTACATAAATTTTTAATAAATCA
>JASANA010001370.1:0-10390 GCA_030248095.1 Ptycholaimellus sp. GST1_10 | reverse complement strand
CAGATGCAGTGCCAGAGGGCTTTCCAAGTTCATAACCAGCTTGGTGAACCTCGCCATGATCTTCTTAGCATCCCGCTCCTCTTGAAATTCACAGAGGTAGGCTTAGAATATTACAGGCTAACCAATCTTCTGATGAGATGCTTAACCCCAAGTTTGTTCCTAGCTTTCAGTGCAGGGAGTGCTGGAGGTGATCGCGATACTGGACAGATAGCAGCAGGTGCACTGGAGGCGATCGCGATACTGGGCAGATAGCAGCAGATGCAGTGCCAGAGGGCTTTCCAAGTTCATAACCAGCTTGGTGAACCTCGCCATGATCTTCTTAGCATGTTGTTCCTCTTGAAATTTGTGTGTCATCTTTACACAGTAAACAGTATACTGAAATGATAGGCTGAAGACACAAATATCGCTTTAAACAATCGCACACTACCACTTTAAGGATATTGATAATTAAAATGACTAAAATGAATGCTTATGTGATAGCAATTGAATAATACTGCCAAATAAAAGCATTATAGAGTCTAGTAATAAAAAAAACTCCTCGAGGACCACCATGGTGGTCCTCCAGGAGGACCATGATGATGGTCCTCCAGGAGGACCATGATGATGGTCCTCCAGGAGGACCACGATGGTGGTCCTCCTGGAGGACCACGATGGTGGTCCTCCTGGAAGGACCATCCAGGGGGCCAAACCATTCCTGCAGGAAATTTCGAATCTTTCTTATCTAACATGTTATCTTTACACAGTAAACAGTATCCTGAAATGATAGGCTGAAGACACAAATATCACTTTAAACAATTGCACACTACCACTTTAAGGATATTGATAATTAAAATGACTAAAATGAATGCTTATGTGATAGCAATTGAATAATACTGCCAAATAAAAGCATTATAGAGTCTAGTAATAAAAAAAAACTCCTGGAGGACCACCATGGTGGTCCTCCTGGAGGACCATCCAGGGGGCCAAACCATTCCTGCAGGAGTATTCATGGTTATGGAGTGAAATCATGCAAATTGCTGGCTAGAGCAGACACAGGTAGGTTCATGGGGCGCCAGCAGTACTGGTTTTGGTGGAGAAAGACTAGCACTATTGCCGTTGCCGGTGGTCCCTAGCAGATGGTTGCTGAGATCGCCGCCAGCAGCAGCGGAGTAGGGGCTCAGGAGGCTCGCACTCACGCTGGCATAGCGGCAGATGCCGCAGAGGAAGGGTCGTTCTCCGCTATGGCCTCGAAGGTGGATGAGAAGGGCACACTGAGTGGTGAGCTGCTTGGCGAGTACAACACAACAGTGCTAGGAACATGTGTCTGATAATGTTAATTCGGTGTTTGTATATGTTATCCACAAGTGTTCGAGCATTTGTGAAATTTGGTACTAAGTTAAACAAAATTGGAACTAGAACTAATTCCAAAATTTTTTTAGTACCAATTTTGTAATGCCTATTTTGGACCAATTTTTCAGTACCAATTTGTGGCCAAAATATGGTACTATTTCATTAAATTTTTAATTTTTTTACAAATAGTTCCAATTTTTGGGCCAAAAATTGGTACTAGATTTTTTAGTACCAAGTCCATAAAAATAAATTTAGTACCAGTTTTGTAATGAATTGGAACTAAGTCAACCAATTTTTTAGTACCAACTGTCATTTTTTTCAAAAAACTCGTTGTAGAGCCATGATACCCCCCTAAAATGTATCAATGACTGCACCCTGCATTGTAGCATATTCGTTAAGAAACATCTGGCACCCGTACGGGTCGTTTTAGGGCATTTGGGGGTCGCCAGAGCATGTTATTTAAAAATTTTTGGAAATAGTTCCAATTTTCGTCCTAAAGTTCCAATAGTTCCAATAGTTCAATTTGTACAATAGTTCTAGTTCCAATTTTGTAATTGTCCCCACAAAATTGGCTTTTAATTTTTCGAGCAAAGATTTGCTCATTTTTGTTTTGGTAATGGAGCCGAAAAAGAGCAGAGGAGGCCTAGGAAAGTGATTGTTGCAGACGACTGTCGTTCTTCCGCGCTGCCACTGGCCAACTGAACCGAGGCCTGAAGCTGACGAAGGAGAAGAATAGTCGACGCCGCCTGGGAAGCCTCTTTGGACGCGTCTTCAGAGTTCCCCTTCTTCACCTGAGCCCCAACGATTCGCTGGCAGAGGAGGCGAAGCTGCTGAGCTCTGGGAGCGACAAGCGCTGGACGCTGTGGAGCAACTGCGACAAGGACGGCTTTGCCGTTCGCTTCCTCCTCTGCAAGGAGAAGGACCCTCGCAACTGCCCCAAGCAGACCAAGAAGTGCCCGCTCTGTTGGTGCCCTTCCCCTTTTTTCACCTCTATCAATATTTCACAGCTTTGACTTTTCGCGGCAAATTGATTTATGAGAATTTTAAATGAAGATTAAGAAAAACCGATTTTAAATTCGATTTTTTAGTTTCAAATTTGACAACCTGATTTTGAACTTGAGTTCTTCCAATTGATGCCAATTGATGAATAGAGCCCAATTTGCAGCCGCTAAGAAGGTGTCGCTGGCCATCAGCGCGGCAGACGGCAGCCTTCAACCTTCCTCCTCCAGCTCAGGCGGCCCAGGTCCTTGCCTGGCCGCCCGGGACTCTTCCGGCAACAAGCGCTGCCCCTTCGGCCTCCGCAAGGGGCCCTCGGGCAAGAAGCAGTACTGCAAGCTCCCCATCGACTGCCCCCTCCTCGACGCCTCCTCCGAAAGCTCCCCTTCCTGATCTCTCCTCCTCCACCCATCAGCTCAGCGACACCTGCCCTTTCTGTTCCAGCACCAGTCCCAACCTGCATTCGATGCCTGCCAAAATTTTCACTTGCCTCTCCTACACTATTCCATGCACATCAGATTCTCCAGCTTCATTTGATGCCTGTAGCCGGCTAGCAATAGGGAGAAGAGGGTACGCCAGTTGTTTTTGGCGAGCCTTTTTTTTAGACTGGGTGCACTGTTGGGCCATCATGATATTTGTTTGTGCATACATGCTATTTGTGGCTGGCTTGGTGCCCATTATGCAGCAGGTCATGCATACTTTCTTTTCATTTATGCTCCATCATATTTGTGCTTGGTTTTTGGCACTCCAGCAATATTTTGAGGCCGCGTTTTGCTTACTTTTTGTGTTTACAGCCACTCAGCACACTCACAGACATCGACGTTCACCCTGCCTCCAGTCCTTGTCTCTCAGCCCCCTCTCATTCCTTTTCATGAGGCATGAGTTGAAGGCAGGAGTCCGGAGGCATCCAAATCGGCGGTGGGGAACAGCGGTGTCTGCTCCCTTCGCTTCAGTCTCAACGGATGCCATCTGGCCAGCGGCGATCACTCCGGTAACCTCTTTCTCCCTCCTCACCTCAGCATCCTCACCTCCCTCCTCCTCCTTCCAGGAACTGGAGGCAGGACCTGCCCTCCTGCAAGAAGATAGTCTGCTGAGCCTGCTGAACGGTGAGTGTCTGGCAGCTCTTTCACAGACCACTCCATTACACACCTCCCGCCCTTATCCACCTCCCCCACTAGCCCCCACTTGCTGCCTTTTCTTTCGCTCCCTCTCATCCGTAGAGACTGGCGATTAGTGACCAAGGGCATAGAAAAGGTGTAAGTATGAAGAGAGCGTATGTTGAGGACTCGAGGCGCTCATCGCCGGAGGGTGGGTCAGAGGGGAAGCGCCCGTCGCCGCGGCCTTCACTATGCTTTGGAAATTACCCTTCCTCTCCAACAACAGTTGGCAAAGAGGCGGCCAATTTCTGGGCTTTTTAAGCCAGTGGGGAGGGATAGGCTAAAGTTCCTTTCCATGAAGCACTATTTCCTTCAATTGCGTCCTAATAAAGGCCTGTTCCTGCTTTGCGGAGAGAGCCCTTCCTTTTTCACAAGGGTCTGCAGAGCCGATCAGGACAAAAAAGTTCAGTTCGGGTTTTTTAAGTTCAGTTCGGGTTTCGGTTTAGGTTAAATAAGTTCAATAAGTCCGGGTTTTTTTAAATTGCCATAATTCTCCAACAAATGGACGAAATGAGTCATGCTCACATATGTGCCTAATACTAGTCTTGTGCTATGCAACCGCACTGGGTATGCCCCATAGCTGTCTTTGGTGGTGAGCTATGAGGCAAAGTTTATGTTAACTTATTGAGTTCAGGTTTCAGTTTGGGTTTGCAAAAATAAGTTCGGGTGGAAACCCGAACTTGCTGAACTTATTTCATAAGTTTAATAAGTTTGGGTTTTCCAAAGTGTTCCCATATTGCCACAACTGTTGTTCTAGTCACTCCGACACTTTGCTTTACCTTTTTGCTAAATAATAACCAATGCCTGAACTTAAAAAAGAACCAATACTTGAACTTAAATTAGAACTTATTTATGACCCAAACGCAAAAACAGGAGGAAGACGAGGAGCCCTGCGGGGAGGAGTCTCTGGACACGTCGCATGTCGTACCCGCCAAATCCTCCTACGACCCCTGGATCCATGCCCTGTACGGCTCCAAGACCTGGCAGCGGGAGGCAAAGGACCTGGAGGGAGCGCAGAAAGAGATGAGCACCAACACCATCGACCTCTTCCAGTACCTGCTCGCCCGAGAGGGCGCTCCCGTCCAAGGCCTCTTCCATGCCATGGCCGCCTCCACGTCCCCAGAGCATGTCATGGCCACCTCCTCTTTCTCCAGGTCTTCCTCAACGACGCCAACTGCCACATCTTAGGCCTGACAAACATGACGCTGCGGGGAAAGAGACTCGCGGAGCATCACCACATCTCCATCATCGACTCCATGCACAAGTTTGCCTCCACTCTGCGCTCCCAGTGGAACATTATTGTCCCCGCCTCCATCCGCCTGCTGGGAAAGAGCAACAAGAAGCGCATCCGCTACTCCTACCCTGACATCACCATGCAAGCCCACAGCGATGGCGACAACCAGGCACTGCCCTCCAATGGCTGCGGCCTCTACGTCATCGCCTACTTCGCCGCCTTCCTACAGTCAACCTGACGCCTGACTGAGTTTGATGGCTTCCAGTATATCAGCCAGCAGTTGCCCATTGAGGATGACCATTGAGCAATCTCTGCATTCTTTTCCATTTATCCATGTCGGAGTTACTGGAACAATGGTTGTGGCAATATGGGAAATTTTTGGAAAACCCAAACTTATTGAACTTATTTCATAAGTTCAATAAGTTTGGGTTCATACCCAAACTTATTTTTGCAAACCTAAACCGAAACCTGAACTCAATAAGTTCATGTAAACTTTGCCTCATAGCTCACCACCAAAGGCAGCTAGGGGGGCATACCCAGTACGGTTGAATAGCACAAGACTAGTATTAAGCACATATGTGAGCATGACTGATTTCGTCCATTTGTTGGGGAATTATGGCAGTTTTAAAAAACCCGAACTTATTGAACTTATTTAACCCGAACCGAAACCTGAACTGAACTTAAAAAACCCGAACTGAACTTTTTTGTCCATCATCCCTCTGCAGAGGGACTTCCGAATTTGGGGTCTTTTTAAGACAGCGGGGCAGTAGGAGGGGGAAAATGGGGAGGAGCGGTGGCCCCAAATGCTTCCCTGGCTCTGCGCTGCCCGAGGGCCCTCAGCTATTGTTTTCTAAGGAGGGCTAACTCCGCGGTGGATGAGAGCTTCACCCCCTCCCCCCTAAATCTCCCCTGCTTCGTAGCTTTTTCTCAGTTCTCCACGCTTTCTTCGGCCTGGGCCTGCGAAATTACTGTTCAGCTAACTTGGTCTTTCTGCTACCTTTCAGCTACCTTTCAGCCTATTTGAGCTGCCTGCTTGGGACTGTCTCAAGTGCCGTTTCTTTTCAGGCCCGGGCTGGCTAACTCTTGACTGTGGCAGCGCCTGCTGGCTTCCTCTAAACCCATGGTTGGCTCCGCTCAACGCCCGCTTTTCTCACATCGGATGGGGTCCTATTGGAGGTGAGGCTATATAGCGGGCTGGGCAGAAAGTGGGTGCAAATGTTGGCCAGTCTCCGCAGCTCCTCTGTCCACCCACCTCTGGACTTCGCCTTTGCCACACGTTTATCATAATTCATTTCACTTTTGCTATTCCTACTCTCCTTATGCCATTATGGCTAATAGACGACCAAACACCCTCAGATATTTTCATATGCTCAATCAAGGCCAGCGGTGGGCTTATAACAAATTGATTGCAGGTTGCAGACAGGGGATGCGGTGCTACACCTTCACAATGCCAGCGCCCCATCACGCAGCTGGTTCAGCACTGGCAACGTTTGCCTCAACAACGGCTACTGCTACTAGGCCGCCTACTGCCCCTCCTTCCTCTTTTTCCCCCGTCTTTCTTCCAGCGCAAGTTTTTGCGTTAAGTTTTATTTGAAATTTGAGAAATGAACATCTGCCGAATTGTTCAATTTTGCTCCAAAGTTGCTCACTTATCCTGCCTTATTTCTTGTAATTTCACTGTTAAAAATAATTTCAATTTTATGGTCTATCGCGACTGCCAATTTTTGTCCTCAGAGGCTTTGCTGTACTTTTTCATTATTTGCAATTTATGTGATTTATTCTAGTGGACATTTCGTATTTCTTCAGCTTTCCTAATTCTCTCAATTTAGTCAATTTTTCTCATTTTCTGTCCACCTGGTCTCAACTCAACCTGACATTTTGAAAGCACATCAATTTACAATTTGCCTAGTCTCTGTGTGATTTGGACCAATTTAATAAATTCGTGCAATTTGAAAATTTGCTTACCTGGCATATCCTGGCTGGTATCAGGAGCGCTGTTGTACTCATGCTGTCGACTAGAATTGACCTGGCTTTTGAGCAAGGTTTAAAATTATGAACCAGTGGTGATCAGGCACTGAATCACAACCATATTCCCTACCTTCAGCTACAGTTATTCTACCATTTTGTTGAGGTTAAAAAAAATTTTGAGTTTTTATTTAATTTTGAAATCTTTGTTTTAAATTCAGGTTTTCTCCTAAACTCCTCATGGGCTCTGCCTACTTGCAAGGGTTGTGGCCTTCGCGGCTGGTCCGCGTATTTCTCTCCCCACTGACCAGGGGTTTCTGGCCTTCCTAGCCTGTCAGTTTATCTCTCCCCACTGACCAGGGGTTTCTGGCCTTCCTAGCCTCTCAGAGTTTATCTCTCCCCACTTCCAGGGGTTTCTGGCCTTCCTGGCCCGTCAGAGATCATCTCTCCCCAGTTCCAGGGGTTTCTGGCCTTCCTGGCCCGTCAGAGTTTATCTCTCCCCAGTTCCAGGGGTTTCTGGCCTTCCTAGCCCGTCAGGGTTCATCTCTCCCCACTTCCAGGGGTTTCTGGCCTTCCTAGCCTCTCAGGTTCATCTCTCCCCACTTCCAGGGGTTTCTGGCCTTCCTTGCCGGTCAGAGTATTTCTCTCCCCACTTACAAGGAGTTGTGGCCTTCCTAGCCTGTCAGAGTATTTCTCTCCCCACTTACAAGGGGTTGTGGCCCTCCTAGCCTGTCAGAGCATTTCTCTCCCACTTACAAGGGGTTGTGGCCTTCCTAGCCTGTCAGAGTATTTCTCTCCCCACTTACAAGGGGTTGTGGCCTTCCTAGCCTGTCAGAGTATTTCTCCCCACTTATAAGGGGTTGTGGCCTTCCTAGCCTGTCAGAGTATTTCTCTCCCCACTTGACAAGGGGTTGTGGCCTTCCCAGCCTGTCAGAGTATTTCTCTCCCCACTTACAAGGGGTTGTGGCCTTCCTAGCCTGTCAGAGTATTTCTCTACCTTACAAGGGGTTGTGGCCTTCCTAGCCTGTCAGAGTATTTCTCTCCCCACTTACAAGGGGTTGTGGCCTTCCTAGCCTGTCAGAGTATTTCTCTCCCCACTTACAAGGGGTTGTGGCCTTCCTAGCCTGTCAGAGCATTTCTCTCCCCACTTACAAGGGGTTGTGGCCTTCCTAGCCTGTCAGAGTATTTCTCTCCCCACTTACAAGGGGTTGTGGCCTTCCTAGCCTGTCAGAGTATTTCTCTCCCCACTTACAAGGGGTTGTGGCCTTCCTAGCCTGTCAGAGTATTTCTCTCCCCACTTACAAGGGGTTGTGGCCTTCCTAGCCTGTCAGAGCATTTCTTTCCCCACTTCCAGGGGTTGTGGCCTTCCTAGCCTGTCAGAGTATTTCTTTCCCCACTTCAAGGGGTTGTGGCCTTCCTAGCCTGTCAGAGTATTTCTCTCCCCACTTACAAGGGGTTGTGGCCTTCCTAGCCTGTCAGAGTATTTCTCTCCCCACTTACAAGGGGTTGTGGCCTTCCTAGCCTGTCAGAGTATTCTCTCCCCACTTACAAGGGGTTGTGGCCTTCCTAGCCTGTCAGAGCATTTCTCTCCCCACTTACAAGGGGTTGTGGCCTTCCTAGCCTGTCAGAGCATTTCTCTCCCCACTTACAAGGGGTTGTGGCCTTCCTAGCCTGTCAGAGTATTCTCTCTCCCCACTTACAAGGGGTTGTGGCCTTCCTAGCCTGTCAGAGTATTTCTCTCCCCACTTACAAGGGGTTGTGGCCTTCCTAGCCTGTCAGAGCATTTCTCCCCACTTACAAGGGGTTGTGGCCTTCCTAGCCTGTCAGAGTATTCTCTCTCCCCACTTACAAGGGGCTGTGGCCTTCCTAGCTTCTCAGTTTTACTGTCCAACCTGCCTCAATTGCAATTCTGCCTCAACTAGGCTTCTACAGGGCTTTCCAGCCCAATGTTCCCAATTCGAAAGCGCTTACCTGAGTATTGTGGGCTTGTACTAGCAGTTGCTGTCCACTCCATGGTCCTGGTGAGTCTGTCCCAGCTTCTTGCACAGTCCTGTGATCCTGAAGTGCAGTTCTGGTCATCATCCTTACCCTGTCCTGGTTCCTTTACCAAGCCCACAGCGGCTTGGGAGTCTGTCCTGGCTCTCCAGCTAGCCTTCCTGATGGCTGTCCCAGTAGTCTGTCCTGGCTACCTTCTCCTTGTAGTGATTCCTGGGGCCTGCAAAAGTCAACTTTGATTAAGGAGTGGCAGTGGAAGCATCCTGGGCCTTCCCAGCTTAGAACCAACCACTCTCTGCTACCATGTTGTGATTGACTGCCTCAACCGGGAGGACGGCAGTCTCTGAGACACTGTTAACAGCTATACCCAGAGAAATAGCCCAGTTCTCACTTAACTTAGCTTCACATAACTCCAGACAACCTTTGATTATGGCTTTTAGCCCTAACTTGTACCCTATAGCTCTGTTCTGCGAGGACACCTTGGTCCTGGACAAGTCCCGCACCAACTCTGGTCTACCAGGGACACCTTCAAGCTCTGCGACAGCTTGGTGATTGGGCAGCACTTCACCTAGAAGTCTCTGCTGTGCTGGTTCTACCTATAACCAGGCCCTGGTGGCCTTGATGATGTGGTGGATCTTGGTGTTCAAGAGGCTGTTGAAGGCCCAGAGTTTATCCAGCAGCACCACCACTTCCAGCAGAGTAGATCACATAGTCACAGGAGGCACGTTGGGGCTAAGGGCTGAGCAAACTAAAAAGCTGGCCAGAATGGGCTGCTTATATAGGAGAAAAGGGGGCTGGTTGAGATGCAGGGGGCAGGGGGATGGATGGGTAAAAGGTGTGTTTGCCCAAGGCTGGGCAAAAAGGGTTTAATCATCTAGAGGATTGCAGATGGGGATGGCAAACCAATGGAATGCAATAGGCAGGCTTCATGTAGGCCAATGTCCTTCAGGGGCAGCTCATTTCTAAACAGCTCATCCTCATTCTACCCCAGCCCCCATCCATGCTTTAGCCTTGCACAGCCTTGTGTGTGAGGGAGTCTCCAAGCTCAGCAAACCTTTGAGGCCCTGGCTGGGTAGACCTGGTGTGCCTGGCTGACAATGAGTGGCAATCAATTAGGTGACATGGGGACATCTAGGATTTTGGGGTTTTGGAGATGTCTGGCTTGATGAGTTTAGTAGGCGGGGTGACACGGCGGGTAATGTCTGGCAACACAGGACTACTACTCTACTACTCGGATCTCATCGATTGTCGAGGTAAGCTACCTATTCATGTCGCGCGTCACTACAATTCAACATGACAATTCTTGACTCAAAAGGAAAGTATATCATTTATCAACCAATCCAAAAGTAAGCACAGATTTAGAACCACATCATGAATTGTGAATAAAACAAGTATTGCATAGCTATTCCTGAATGGGGAAGTCAAGGCCACCTAAATTGAACCCCCTCTACTTGTCAACGAAAAGATTATACTTTCAAACAAGTTCACTTATGGCATTATAAAGCTCTCAATTGTAATCAACATTCATCACGGCCATCTGTTTGAGTATTTAATTCTGGATTTAATATTGCTGCATGCATAACTGAAGAAGTAATACTCAGAACTCAAAATAACACTTACCTGATTTACCCTGCACAGCGATGTTTCAAAGGATTTGGGGTCTGGGACTTAATTATTTTTTCTGGCTACCTCTAGTGCCAATACGTAATCCTGC
>JASANA010001369.1:0-40372 GCA_030248095.1 Ptycholaimellus sp. GST1_10 | reverse complement strand
GAAGATTGCGGCAGCGCAGCACCGCTGCTATCACCATGATGTTCCCACACACCGTCAACAGAGGCACGATCACCAGGAACAGGGCCCAGTAGTGATATTTGTCCTCTGCAATTTCCCTCTTCATGACCAGTAATTTACCAGGTTTAATGAATTACGAATTAAGACGCAGAATCTGATGGACTCGAAATAGGCTTTGAATGATTCGAATGAAGTTGCACCACCATACAAGGCAATTTAGTTCTCATCTCTATGCCACCAGTCGTTTACCAAAAAACGGTTTTGTTGACGTGAAATGATCACTTTTGTAACATGCACTTTTATGGGACTTTGAAAACTGCAATTGGGCTTGCGCGAGCGGAGCGTTAGCGGAGCGGTAGCGCCAAGCCCCTCTTATCGAGCAACACAACCAATTGCAGCTTTCCCAAAGTTTGGCAGGCTGTAGCTCGTCACACAGACGTCGGAGAACGCTGTAAATAGGCTCAATCGACGCACCGTGGTCGAATTGTGGGGGGTCCTCTTTAGACAAAAATTTTTTAGAGCCTTATAAAAAAGTTATTTCGAAAAAACTTTTTAAAAAAAATGTCCGGTGTCCGGGCGCACACAGACCGTCCGACCGTCCGTCCGCAGTGTTGCAGACACTTTGGCTGCTTCTGGGGCGGAGATCTCAACGGTTCTAGGGTAAATCGGGCCAAAAAATATCAAGGCACCTCTATTTTGGGCATTTTCCGCGTTTTTTTGGTCGTAACATCAACTTTTTGGGTAAAAATTCAGTTTTTTGGGGTTTTTTGCATGTTTTTCAATTCCAGCTCTATATTTATGCTTTTTACAGGGTTTTTCGCCAAAATAACAGCGCCATATAGGTAATTTTGAACGTAGATTACGATGGTGGCACCCGTTTGCTTCTACCTGGTCTGCGTGGTCTTCCACCAGGCCGTGGTGAACAAGCAGGTCATAATCAACTTCATCTTGAGGCATTGTAAATAGTTTTTGGTCTAAAATAACAGCACCATATAGGTAACTTCGCGCGTAGAATACGATTGTGGCACCAGTTTACTTCTACCTGGTCTGCGTGGTCTTCCACCAGGCCGTGGTGAACAAGCAGTTCATAATCAACTTCATCTTGAGGCATTGTAAATAGTTTTTGGTCTAAAAAAACAGCACCATATAGGTAACTTTGCGCGTAGAATACGATTGTGGCACCAGTTTACTTCTATCTGGTCTTCATGGGCTTCCACCAGGCCGTGGTGAACAAGCAGGTCATCACCAACTTCGTCTTGAGGCATTCTAAAGGGTTTTTGTGCCTACAAATAGCATCATATAGGTAATTTTGGACGTAGATTATGATCCTGGCAGCCCTTTGCTTCTAGCTGGTCTCCATGGGCTTGCACTAGGCCGTGGTGAACAAGCAGCCCATCATCAACTTCATCTGGAGGCATATTAAAGGGTTTTTGACCCTACAATTAGCATCATATAGGTAATTTGGGATGTAGATTATGGTATGTTTTTCATGGGCTTCCACCAGGCCGTGGTGAACAAGCAGCTGATCACAAACCCCATCTTCGTCTCCATGCATAGGGGCCTTGCCCCTGTATGAAGTGGATGAAATTATTGGGCTTGCGCGAGCGGAGCGTTAGCGGAGCGGTAGCGCCAAGCCCCTCTTATCGAGCAACACAACCAATTGCAGCTTTCCCAAAGTTTGGCAGGCTGTAGCTCGTCACACAGACGTCGGAGAGCGCTGCAAATAGGCTCAATCGACGCGCCGTGGTCGAATTGTGGGGGGTCCTCTTTTGACAAAAAATTTTTAGAGCCATATTGAAAAAGTTATTTCAAAAAAACTTTTTAAAAAAAATGTCCGGTGTCCGGGCGCACACCGACCGTCCGACCGTCCGTCCGCACCTTTGCAGACACTTTGGCAGCCTCTGGGGCTGGGATCTCAACGGTTCTAGGGTAAATCGGGCCAAAAAAGTGTCAAGGCACCTCTATTTTGGGCATTTTCCGCGTTTTTTAGGTCGAAACATCAACTTTTTGGGTAAAAATTCAGTTTTTTTGGGGTTTTTTGCATGTTTTTCAATTCCAGCTCTATATATTTATGCTTCTTACAGGGTTTTTGCCAAAATAACAGCGCCATATAGGTAATTTTGAACGTAGATTACGATGGTGCCACCCGTTTGCTTCTACTTTGTCTCCTTGGGCTTGCACGAGGCCGTGGTGAACAAGCAGGTCATCATCAACTTCACTTTGAGGCATTGTAAAGGGTTTTTGGTCTAAAAAACAGCACCATATAGGTAACTTTGCATGTAGAATACGATTATGGCGCCCGCTTACTTCTATCTGGTCTTCATGAGCTTCCACCAGGCCGTGGTGAACAAGCAGGTCATCACCAACTTCGTCTTGATGCATTCTAAAGGGTTTTTGGTCTAAAAAGCAGCACCATATAGGTAACTTTGCACGTAGAATACGATTGTGGCGCCCGCTTACTTCTACCTGGTCTCCTTGGTGAGCT
The DNA here is from genome assembly GCA_030248095.1 of Ptycholaimellus sp. GST1_10. Classification (NCBI taxonomy): domain Eukaryota; kingdom Metazoa; phylum Nematoda; class Chromadorea; order Chromadorida; family Chromadoridae; genus Ptycholaimellus; species Ptycholaimellus sp. GST1_10. Next base: position 37,869 of record JASANA010001369.1, on the reverse strand, counting down.
TGCACCAGGCCGTGGTGAACAAGCAGGTCATCATCAACTTCATCTTGAGGCATTGCAAAGTGTTTTTGGCTTATACACAGCACCATATAGGTAATTTTGGATGTAGATTACGATTATGGTGGCCGTTTGCCTCCAAACTGTTCTTCTAGGGCTTTCACCAGGTCGTGGTGAACAAGCATCTCGTCATCAACTTCGTCTTGCATCATTCTAAAGGATTTTTGGTCTCAAAAGTAGCACCATATGTAGATTATGGTACATGTGCCCATTTGCTTCTAGCTGATTTTCATGGGCTTCCAACAGACCATGGTGAACAAGCAGCTCGTCACCAATGTCATCTTCTACTCCATGCATAGGGGCTTTGCCCCTGTATGAAGTGGATGAAATTATTATATAGTGGGTTTTACTAACCCAAAAAGTATCTCTTATCTTTATTTTACCTGCGATTGAAGTGGGGGAAATTTTTTTATTCAGCTTAATTTGAATTTTACTTGCAACTGAAGTGGATGAAATTTTTTCTTAGCAAAGAAATAAGTTTTATACCTTAGATTGTGAACTTTGTGCACTGTAAAAATGTTTGTCAGTCCAATGTAAAGCTGTATTAATTAATGATAAGAGAGCACCTGGCCAAAATACTAATATGTATTTAATAAAATCTGAGCTCCCAAAAAAGTAGAATGTAAAAACATTTTTTAAAATATATATAGCAAAAAAAATTTTAACTGACTCTGCTACTTATCTCTATTGCAATTAACTGCAATTGATTATAAAAATATGCTCTGGTCTTAATTAACGTACATATTATAGTTTTCAAGAAATAGACAAAATTTGGGACTTGAAATTTAAAAAAAATTATATCTCAACTGCGAAATTTGGGAGCCAACTACATTTTGACCAAATCAATTGCCATTAAAGTAAGGTGCTCTCTTATCATTAATTAATACAGCTTTACATTGGACTGACAAACATTTTTACAGTGCACAAAGTTCACAATCTAAGGTATAAAACTTATTTCTTTGCTAAGAAAAAATTTCATCCACTTCAGTTGCAAGTAAAATTCAAATTAAGCTGAATAAAAAAATTTCCCCCACTTCAATCGCAGGTAAAATAAAGATAAGAGATACTTTTTGGGTTAGTAAAACCCACTATATAATAATTTCAGTTTTTTGAAAATTTTGTTTAAGAAATTTCAGATAATTGTGGACTATTATATATCAATCAAAAGGTAATTTGGAGTGCTTCACTTGTGGCATATAGTGTTCTGAAAAACCTAATTTCAAGAAATTGGAAATTTTGGTTTTTCAATTTTGACACACAAAAACTGATAGCTCAAATTTGAGTGGTTCTGCCAAGGGTTGGACTATAGCCACGTTAAAATTCAGATTCTTGTGGTCATTTTGATATATAACACGTTGGGTTTGGGTTTGTCAGCACTTTTTTCGATTGAAAATTTGCACTCAACATTTGGCCCTATGTTAAAGGATAGGCAAACATGTCGCAAAAATTTCTATTTTTAGACTCTAAATATCTTCTTTAGGGTCTGATAGACCCTACTGCAGCATTGGTTTGTTTACTTTTAGTCAATTTACTTTAACATAGGACCAAATGCTGAATGCAAATTTTCAATCAAAAAAAGTGCTGATGATTACAAACCGAAACTCAACACGTTATATATCAAAATGACGAAAAGAATCTGATTTTTAACGTGAATATGGTCCAACCCTAGGCAGAACCACTCAAATTTGAGCTATCAGTTTTTATGTGTCAAAATTGAAAAACCGAAATTTCCGATTTTTTATAATTACGTCTTTCAGAATAACTTATGCCAAAAATGGAGCACACCACCTTTTTAATCTCCAAATTAACTTTCGATTGATATATAAAAGTCCACAATTATCTGAAATTTCTTAAACTAAATTATCAAAAAACTGAATTCGAAGGTTTTAAAGTCCCAAAAAAGTACATGTTACAAAAGTGCTCATTTCATGTCAACAAAACCGTTTTTTCGGGAAACGGCTGGTGGCATAGAGATGAGAACTAAAAAAAAACTTCATTCGAATAAGAGAACCTTCATTTTTCGAAAGTGGAATCCCTACCCTATTGAGCCTATCGAATTCTGCCTCTTAAGAAACAAAAAGATGAACGAATTCATGGAGCCATGGAAGGGCGTGAAAAGGGAAACCCTGGAGCGTGAGATTGGTAGAGGCGTTGAAAAGGGCAGTAGAATAGTAAGGAGTGGTGTTGGTGTGGAGGAGAGAGGCGTTGTTGAGGGTGAGAGGAAGGAGTACGCAGGTGATGTTCACATTCCCCGACTCCCGACAGGCTAGCGACCGCATCACCAGTATCGGCAGCGACAGTAGGTTTGACATTTTTACTGCAACTTTATATCATTTCTAACCTTTTTTTTCTTGAAAATTGTCAAATAACCAGGTCCCATTTGAGAATATTTTAGTTCCTGGATTTTCACTCATTTATTTTATAAGGATACATTAGGTCTGTTAGGTGAATTGACTGCAGTGTTGCAAAAGCCATGTGCAGTGGTGCAGGAAAAGTCTCCGCTTAATCCTCTTCACTGTCAGTGTGCAGGGGAGCTTCTATTGATTGATGTGCTGAGGAATGTGTGTTGCCAGCCGGGGCCAAGATTTATGCGCCCAAGCCCCCACGGTGCAGCCAAGCAACAACGCCTGTCTCAGCTCAGCTTCTGGCCCAAATTCATCACTGCTCACTTTTCTCCACCTTCCACCACTCCCCTAACCTCCCAGCTGCATCCCATTTTTCGCTTCAAACAGTGGCACAGACCGATGCATCAGCAAAGACAGCCAGATCAATGCCCTAACTCCTTTTGCAGATGAGGAATGTGAGCCAATTGAGTTGGGGCCTGTCAGTGATTGGTGAGGGTAGATGAGAGGCGGAAGGGGAGGGTAGAATGGGCAGGTGCGTGACTGCGTCAGAAAGGGGCAGGCAGACCTTGTTGGCGCAGCAGCTGGGCATAGGCAGCTTTCCAGGCTGCTGTTGGCATACTAAGCTCGGGCAGCATGTCCACAGCCTCTATTTCAGGCCAAGCGTCTATCCAATGCCTTGCTTCCTCTTTTCCTGGCACCGAGACCACCTAATCGAATCCTCACAGCGCTCTGCTAATCGCTTCACCGCCCTTCCACCGCCCTTCCCCCCCCTCCCCCCAACTACTTTCACTGACCAAAAGTCACTTCGTCTCCCAGCCAGCCTCCAGCTAACCTCATCCTCCAGTGAAACTCCTACCCTCTTTTTCTCCGCCCTTCTTTTGCGCCTCTGGAGCTCATAGACTCTGGAGCTCTTTTTCGCAGCAGGGGAGAAAGAAGTGAAGGCCAGAAAGCAAGACAGAAAGACTGGAACTGCCCCTATTGCCTAGAAGCTAGTTAGTTGTTGCAGACCCAGCCAGAACTTTCATGCATGCAAGAAGAGGTGAGTGAGAGCTGGGAGAGCAAGGTGGGATTTTGCATTTATGACGAATGACGGCTGGGCCAGCGGCCATCCATCAAGGACTCTGGCATTCATTCCCACCCGCTCCCATCACTCATCGCTTTTGCGCCTGCGGACACGCCACACATCCATCAGCCTCTCATTTCCCCCACTGTTTCAGTCAAGGAGAACTTTGCAAACCTCGCAGCATAGTGATTGAAAGAGCAGCAGCGGAGAGGTGCTGAAGGATTTGCTGGATATGGTTGAGGCCGAGTGAAGGCCTCAAGAGGGAAGGAGTGGGGATGACAGCAGAAGCTTTCTCAAACAGATGCTCCATCGCCCCCAAGGCCTCTCTGCCTGCCTAAACACCCCCGCATCCCACCTATTCCCAATCATTCTTACACAACTATATAATACCACGCCCATGGAACAATGAAAAAGACTAGCAGTTTCACTTCGTCGCATATTTCTTGAATTATTAATGATGATAATATTCAATGAAAATCTCTGTTCACCTAAGTAAAATACAAAACGAAAAACGAACATGTCAACTGTCAGCTAAAGGTCATTTAATTGTGGATATTTTAAACAGAGAATTACCCTTTTGTTTGTTTATTGCATGATTTGTAAAAATTCCAATGACGTATAGACACAAGCTATTCCGGGGAAAAGAGATAAGAGTGGTTTTTTCAGGCCTTCAAATCACGCGATATCTGCTTTGGCGAGATGTAAATTTTGAATCAATCTCTTGCTCACAACAAACTCTTGCTTATCTATTGCGCAAAATCTGTGCTATTAAAATGTTAAAACTCATGTTAGCACAAATTTAGTTGCCTTTACCTAAATAAGTTGCATACTTTATTGCATTTGCTTAACAAAAATGGGATAATAATCTAAACCTCTACTTTTTCTTTCGACCTGAAAAGTAGGTGAGCTTGGGCATTCACGATTCTAGACTACAAAGAAGTGAAATAGGGCAATTACAGGGCTAAAAACGGAGCTAGGCTAAAAAGGGCCCAAAATGCCAGCAATGACACCAAAAGGCCCAGGCAAGAAAGGGAGAGGAAAAGTGGAGGGGGGGGGGGGGCGATTGATGGGGGCGGGGGTAAAGTTAAGGGGGAGAGAGTCGATGATGGGCATGTTGGTGGGTATGTAGCCTGTACGCAGGGCCGAAGCCATGGTAACGTGGCGTTGGAGAGCTGAGGCAAAAGAGAGCTGGAAAGCAGCGGAGTGGAAGAAGTGATGGGTGAATGGAGCGGGCAGTTGGGAGCTATGAGCAGAGGGGGTTCAACAAAGCTGGACTGAATAGAGTGGAGGCAAGCGAAAGAGGGGGAAGCAGTTTCCGCTGAGGTTCAGGGACGATGCAGCAGAAGAGGCGCTTGATAAATGCTTAATGAAGGGTGGAGAGGCTATTTAGAGTTTATTGATGCTCTTCTAGAGGCGCTAGAGGAAGTGTGAAAGGAGCTACAAAGGACGTGAAAGGACTCATCTTGTTAAGGAGTTCCCCTCAGGCTATCTTTGCGCAACTTTCTACACACAGCCTGCGCACAGGATTGAATTGTCTAGTAAGCTCCAGAGGCCCATAGAGCAGCTAAATAGGGGCGTCTGGGGCAGGGGGAGGGGAAAAACTAAGTGCCAGCCAGCTTCCCACGCGACGCTTTCAGGGGAGGCAGGGGAGTGAGCAGGGGGGGACGGGGAGGGAGGGAGCACATGAACCTATGCACCCTCAGGCTTTGTTGACACTCCCCCATATATGGAAAAGTGGAGGTGAGCAAGGAGGGAAAGCAACACTCCTCTTCACGAGGGGGGCATGAGTGAGGGAATGTGGAGGTGAGGTAGGGGGGCAGAGTAGGCTGCTACTAGGGTTGGGGAGGCCCCGGAAGGTGGCTGGACAATCAATGGGGCGGGGCATAGAGGGAGTGTGAGTGAGTGTAAGAGCGGGTGTGGGCGTGGAAGCATCATCGCGCCCCTCTTCAGTAGCAGGATGAAGGAGCTGGGGAGGGGCTGGGGGATGGGGGGGGGGGGGGGGGGAGTTAGAGCGGGGGGTTAGAGCGGGGCGGATAAAATCGAGTTAAGCGGCCGGCTGGTGCAGGACTTTTGAGCCCAGCGTCGCCGAGTCGGCTGGGAAATGGGATTGAGACGCACTGCGCCTCTCTTCTCAATCCTCCTCCTGCATCGCTCCTATTCAGCCTTTCACTGGGCTCTCAATAGGTCCACTAATTGGCAGCTAGTGCGTATGCGAAGAGATGGGCAAGGTCGGTGAGTGAGGGGAGGAGGAAAGGGGGGCGGAATGTGGAAGGAAGACTGCTGTCAGTTGGCCGAGAGGATTGTCAAAGCGGCGTCCCAGCTGGCTGCCAGCTGCCAGTCTGCCATCGGAAAAAGGGCCACTGACGAAGCGACTCCGCTCGGGGCAAAGCCGGAAGGAAGCATTCCATGCCTAGCGCCGCAAATAGAAGAGCCTAAGCCAAAGGCTGTTCTTCCCAGCACTCATGCCAGGCTGCCCGAATAGCTTGCACCTGGCTTTAGGTACGTCGAGGTATGCTGGGGAATGAGGGAGATATTTGCTGGTGCATCTGAAAAAGGGGGGAGGCTGGAGATAAGGCAATCCAGTCACGCCTTTTCCGCATCGATCAAATTTCCGCCAGCGAGCATGAAACACGCGGAGGGGCCCATCTTCCTGCCCAGCCTCCCCAAATGCCAGCAGCGCACAATGGAGACGGCAAAGGGCATCTGGAGGTTTGGGCGGATATCCGTGCGAATATCAATGTTTGCAAACTTTCTGCTGCTCCAAGCTACGCATAAGCAGGACAAATAGGGTAGGGAAGTATGGATGTGATCAAAAAGGCTCCTGTTCATCGGGCGGTGCCCAGAAGCGTTCGTCGGGCGCCAGAATGCGCTGGAAACCCACTGGTCGGTAGCCGCTTCTACAAAAATAGGCTCTAAAATGAGGTCTCTAAAAGGCTGCTACAAAAAAAGGTTAAAAAAGGAGAAGTAAAAGCTAAACCTGTGCAAGTCAGACTCCTCCTGCCACGGCTCCTGGCCAATGATGGCTGTCGGCTGGTTCTGTAACAGGGAATTGGCGTTTCTAAAGGCGGCGCTTGGACTGTATGGAAAGTACTGGGCGGTGGTAGGGAAGTTGCTGCTGCAGGACAGGATGTGGAGCCTCCTGCTCTGCCTCCCTGTCCACCTTCTCCCCAACCGCCTCCCCCGACCAGCCCTGCAACCCTGCCTTCTCTGCTTCTGCCATCCTAGAGTAGCTGAGGAGACAGGCGTGTCTGTGCTCATCACCTGGGGATGTGGCGGAGAATGGTGGTGGACAGGGGCGTGCTCCACGGCCGCCTCTGGCTCAGCCTCCTGCAGCACCAGATCCTCCGTTCACCTACTCCTTCATCCCCCAAGGCCGTTGTGGGAGGGAAGAGTAGCCTGGTAGGCAGATCGGAGCACGGGGAGGGGTCGAGAGTAGCGGGCAGGTTGGGCACTTGTACTTTCTGCTGGCTTCGCATCTATTTCAGCAGGCTCAGCTGCCTCCAATACAGCAGCATATTTTCACGACCATTGTTCAAATAGCAGGCGAGCGAGGTAGAAGGAAACCTGATGGAGTACTGGCGGCGTCTGCGGGGAGTGGAGGACAGGGATGGGGCGGGAGTAACGAGGAGCTTCAAACTCCTCTGCTTTTTCTTCTCCACCATCCTGCAAGCCATAGAATGCAATATGCAAAAGAACGTTAATTTTTCTTTTCTTTTTGTTCATTTGACCTTTTCAAAAGACTTATTGATGTGATCTTAGGTCTTTTTGGATGAGGAACCTGTGTAATGTCAGGGAAGGGCTGTGGGGAGTTGTAGATGGCGTCCAGGTCCACCGCGACAGGGGAGATTGGTCGCTCGTCCATTGGCCGTGTGTTTCCGCTGCCCTCCCGCCGTGCCAGGGCTTCTGTCAGAGCGAACACCTGGAGCCGGGAAGAGCTACACTTTTGAGAGGGCCCAAAAGAAGGGACCTCTTGTGATGGTGAGAGAGGGATGGAGGCTGGCTCCCAGGCCTCCTCCATCTCATCCACCATGGCCTCCTATCAACCAGTTTGAGGCTCAGCTCAGCCTAACAGTCGCTTCTAGCTGCAGTCTTTTGAACCGCTCAGAGAGAGTGCAGTTGTTTCAATATTCATCACCGCCTTGGAAAATAAAGATTACTGGGTGAGAGACGTTGGTGAAGGCGGAGTGATGGGCGCTGGGCAGAAAGGCCGGCTCACTGGCTACCTCCTCCCATGGAGCCAGTGGCAGGCTCTCCTTTGCCCCAATCTAAGCCCTTCTCACTGGGTAGGAAGAGTCTAGGAGATGAAGGGGGTAGTTGAACCTGAAAGCTGGTCAGAGGGTAGGCAGAGGATGGCTTGGGCAGCGGGAGTCCTCCAGCTGCGTCGAATCGTTTGGCCAGCTCTGCCACGCTCCCCCCGGCCGCCTCCGGACTTTCACTCCTAGTGCCCCAAACCATGCAGTCAGGCAGAGCCTCATGGGGAAAATACAAAAATGAAAAAATCTGCTTAGGACACTGGCGCAGGCAAAGGGGACTGAAAATAGTGAAAAGGATGGGAAGCGAAGCGGCAGAAGCAGCAAAAAAGGCGCTGCTTCTATCTGCCAAAGGACCCTTAGGGTTCCAGAGCTTCGCTTGGAAGCTGGCCAAAAGGGGAGGCTGTTAAACTGCGCGAAAGGGAACTGGACGCCTCTGCCTAGGTCAGGTGGGGCAGAAACTGGTTTATGTGGCAACTTGTGAGGCTTTGTCAACAAGAATGCCTGAAATGTCACCCCCGTTGCCTTAGCTACTCATCTCAGAGGCTGATAAAGATGCGGTTGTCTAAGCACAGGGGAATCTTTAGGTAGAAAGGGGAGAAAGGACGTAAGCAAGAGATTGAAGCAAGGAGAGGAGAGGAAGTAGTAAAAGTTGTTTGAACCTCAAAGGAGGCGGACGAAGAAAGCTTGGCAACTCCGACTCCACCTCCGCCTGGCGTTCAGCAGCAGCCAGCGAGCTCTGCGGAGACCTGTGCAAAATTTATTTTAGATGCAAAAGGGTGTAGTTCTGCTATCGCCCAGTTTTAACGAGCAATCCATGATAAAGTAATGTTATTTTATTTTTTCCCACTTTTTTGGGGCATTGATGATTTATTGTTGAGCCCTTCATGTTTGGGACAGAGAAAAATGTTTTGTGAGCCTTGATCATTTTCTGGCTCTCAATGCAAGATGAAATATTTAAAAGCAAACTATTTCATCCCATGTCCCAGAGTGTGAGCACAAACACGAAGCTTAAACACTATTTGGTCCTTTAGATTGAGTCCTTTAGTGAGTCCTTTAGGTTTCTCCTCATCGCTATGTTTTTTAAATGTTTGTTTTCCAAAATCTAAACTCAGAAAACCTCAGTGCCTGCGAAAAATGGTGACTGTTTCCCAAACGCTTCATTCCAAATTAAGGCAAACTGTCGTGAAAGTGATTTGGAGGCGGTGGGCGTTCCCTGTTCTGGATCCAGGGACTGGGAATGATCGTCCTCCACGTGGCGCGGCACATTCTGGCATATCCTCTCACTCTCGTCAATCGCTTTTTTCTAGCTCAGCCAACCGCAAATGACTCCGAGGGCGGGATGAGGCCGCCTTGCTCCTGCAGCCGCTCTTCATACACCGCTTGCACCTCAAACTCTTTTCTTTTCCATCCGCCGGTTATCACCAACCATCAATCAGCTATCATTATGGGTCTACATCCTACAACCAAACAGTCTCATTCTTTGCAGTTGGCCAGGCATGCTTAGCTCTGCTGCGAAAATGGGACATCGAACTGGCGAGAACCAATGATGGACACCACCATGCACCTAGGAGGCAAGCTATGTGCCGAAATGAGGCCTTTCTAGCCGTCCCCATAGCAGGCTCCCTCTTTACCTGATCGCGTAGGTACATTAGTCTCTGCAGCTGTACGGATGAGAAGCTGTTTGGGGGCAGTTGGGAGCTGGCAAGCTCTATGGGGAGGGGAGGGATTGAGATAGGATGGGAACCTCGATGGGAGCCTGAGCCAAAGCCTGGTGAAGACCGCTGGGATCGTCGAGGTAGGTGTGGAGCATGGCTGCGTCACGCTCTTGAAGCAGACCCTCGGTCAGCAGTTCCTTCTCCTCCTCACTCAGCTTCACCACATCTGGCGGCGAAGGACGATGCTCACGTTCATCTCCTGCATTCATTTCCCTCTTCAAGCTTTTCACTCGACAAATTTTTTTTGACTTTTATCTATAGCTAAATTGTCATCACTAAATTTCAAATAGTTTCGACTGCCTTTAAACGAATTTGATAACCAGGCTATTATTTGCCACGGCAATCTTATTGGATTTGCTCAGTTCTGGGCCGCTCCGCTGGCTAGGGTGCTTGTGTTTCTGGAAGACTGCTATGCTGTTGATGGGTGTTATGCGACTGTGGACAAGTTGGGCGGTAGTTTATGCAGTAGTTTGAGTTGCAGTAGGATACGCGGACAACGTAGGAGCATTGGGCAATGGGAAGCAACTGGCTAATACTCTTTCAAACAGTTCGAGCAGCATTAGATCACCAGGAAGGGAAAAGGGAGCAATAGGCGTCATTTGCTGCGAGCGAGCGAGCGGCAACTGGGAGCAAGCATAGAAGGCTGTCTAGGGGCGGAGGGAGACTAGGCGGACAGGCAGGAGTAGGAGTTCCGGAAGCAGCAGAGGGAGAAGAGTGGGAGGGATTGCAAAAGAGGGAGAGGAGGAAGGCCCGGGAAGGAAAGGAAGGCTTCAGTTACCTCGCGGCTGCTGCAATCCACCAGCCTTCTTGCACATTGCAGCAGCAGGGTTTTGGAAGGAGAAGAGGCAAATGGGACGAGGAAAGTGAACCTGGTCCTCGTAGTAGACTTGGCCCTGGGTGACGGCACTCCAGGACTCCTCCACGCCCGGCATGGCCGACGGTGCCACATCTGCAACGGGGACGAAGGAGTGAACCCAGCACCGAAAGAAGGGATAGGGGAGGAGAAGCAAAGTGGAGAGGGGATAGGAGGGGGTCGGGGGTAGTAGAGCAGTGCAGGAGGGAGTGGGTGGGGTAGGAAGGAGTGAGTATGTGAGGTCAGCGGCGCCAGGGAGCCCTAGGGCAATGGAAGAGGGCATCACTTGGGGAGTACTGGAACTGGTGCTGGACTGGGGCGGCTGGCGGCGGCGGCCAAGCTCGCTCCCCCACGTGACCCCCGCCCACCGCCACCTTTGCTCCGCCTCCTCCGTCCTGTCAAATCCTTCTCTGTCTTTCAGAAAAATGAAAAAAGGGAATTCAATTGGGCATATTATTTTGAGCGCCCTTGACTTGGACGTCAGTGATGGGGTTAGTGGTGGCGTGGATGCAAAGAGTGAGGAGGGGCGAATAAGGTGAACTGGCTGATCGTAGCCGATGCGCTGAGTTTGCTGGACCTCGTGGCTCTCGTATTGGCTCTGGAAGCTGAATGCAGCCTTCGGGCGCTGCCCCTCAAATTCCGCCACCCACCTGCTTTCTCCTATTGCTAAGAGGGTGAGGAAAGAGCCCAGAGCATGAACTGCGCCCGCTAGAAGCATACTCTACTGAGTACTAAGCTGAACTGAGAAGGAGGCAGTGCAAGAAGCAGGCAGGAGGAGGAGTGGGGGTAGAGAGGAGAACCATCATCTTGGCCCAGGGTGCTCCTGGACGACGATTACGCTCAGACGGCATCTCTTCCTGGATCCAACTCTCGGGGTTGCTGGCAAATCGACGGGACGGCGCCACAAAGCGACCTGCCAAAGACTGCTGAAGAGTACAGCAGTTGCTGAGAGTATTCTAAAGCAACGCACCCTGTTGTTGCTCTTGTGGTGGGGGCCAAACGTCAGCCAGGTGTCCAGGGCCGACGCGAGTGCGACTGGCGGCCAATTGCTCCTCCTGCTGCTGCCAATCGTTCTGATGCTGGATGCGCGGTCCCTTCTCTAGCCCCGGCGCTGGCTTGTTCCTAGGCTCAGGGCTCCACTGCGGCAGACTACCCTGCACATTCACTCCCTACTTCTAGGAGGGTAGAGAAGGGGGAAATGAGGAGTAGTAGGAACCTGTGGAGGGCTGGGAAGGTTGGTGCGGAGGGCGGAGCCGTAAGTGGGCATGCCCTGACTCTCCGTGTTCACATACATCGCCTCGTCGGTTGCCGGTGGGCCTGCAAAAGGCAATGGCTGGGGCAATGATGGACTCTACAGGAGGGAAGATTGTATGGGAGTGCTGTGCTAGAGTTTGTGTACAGTTTGCGCTCAGGGGCCTAAGCTGCTTAGCGCCCCCGGGCGCGCTCTACTTTCTCTTCTGCTCAAAGAGCTGCTAGAATATTGACAATTGTGAAAAACAAGGTCAGCTATAGCTATGTCAGGACAGGACGCCAGGACAGGTTGAGTGAGGTGGAAAGAGATAAGAATGAGACGCCGAACCGACATTGGGTGCGTAGAAGCCGGGCGAGCGCTGGCCTTTGGAGGGCACTGGTGGCGGCACTCGTTGCTGCCAATTGCCGCCTTTCTTAGTTTCACAGCAGTCTAGAGAGAAACTCCAATTACAGGAGGCGACTCCGGTTGGTGCACTTCCTGTTTCATTCGCTGCTGCTGCATCTGCAATTCAAAGCAAATATATCTCATAAAACCAGTTTTCGCAATCTGAATATTTTTCAAAGATTTGACAATAAGTTGTAATGATCACCTGAACCATGATTTCGTGAAATCTTGAAATTGAAATGGTCTGGGAATTGAAATATAGGCGCAAAAGCAGCAGTGAGTCGTTGGCAGAAGCGGAAAAGCGATGGAAGAGGTGGTCTGAGGACAAGAGTGAGGATGGATTCACAGCTGGCAGGAGCTTCCAGACGTCGTAAAGGCGGAGGGGGGCATTGATTGCAGAAGGGAAAAGATTCGCTGGCCTGCAGAAGGCGGGGGAGGAAAGGCGCCCAAATGTCCCCCGCACACTGACAAACGAGGCACCACCAAGCCGCAGAGCCAGGCAGGGGGGCTGCCGGTAAAAACCGCAGCTACGCCAGCTGGCTCAAAAGGGTAAGGCTGGAGGTGTGTAGGGGGCAGGAGAGAGCGTCAGAGGCTAGGCTGCTCGTCAGTAAGCAGAAGGGGGAGACCAGGAGAAGCTGCTGCTGTGCCTCCCAGGCACGTCGCTCCTCTGCGGCCTTGCGAGCCTGGGCCGCCTCCACCCGCTGCAGCCCCGCCACCGCCTGCAGGAGAGGGGAGGGGTTGGAGTGGAAGGAAGGAGAGGAGAGGAGTCAAGAGAGGAGAGAGGACCAACTTGGGCTGCTCGAGCTCTGGCCGCATCCGCAGCCGCTTGCTGCAAAGAGAGCACTCACTGCAGGCGCTCAAGGCAAAGGGGCAGGAGGCGAAGCACTTGACGAAGCTGCTGCTGTTGTCGTTGCTGTTCTTGCTGTTGTTGTTGCTGCTGCTGTAGGAGAAGTTGACGTTGCTGCTGCTCTTGTTGCTGGCGCTGTAGCTGAAGCTGTCGTTGGTGCTCTTGCTGCTGCTGCTGCTGGTGAAGGATTCGCTGCTGCTGCTGAGCCTGAGCAGCGAGGGCGGCCTGCTGTTGGCGGAAGGCGGCGGCAGCCTGTGCCTGTGCCTGCCTTCTGGCCGCCTCCTCCTCAGCCTGCTCTTTCACACTCCCTCACCCACTGCAAGCAAGGAGGGGGGAGAGAAACTTGGCCGGTGACGCGGGCAGCAGCCTCCGTCTGAGCCGCCTGCAACGCGCCTCACCCAATCCAAGGACAGGACAAGCAGAAAGAGGGAGGGAGGGAGAGCTGGGCATGAACTGCAGAGGGAAGGCGGCTTGAGGGAGGAGGGACTGGGTGAGGATGAGGAGTAGGGGAATGCCTGAATTTGTTGCTGTTGCTGAAGGTGAAGCTGCTGAGAGTCCTGCAGCTGCTGAGCCTTGGCGGCGTTGGCGGCCGCCACTTGATCCGCAATCACCTTCGCCTTGGCCTGCGGGGACAGCTCGGACAGCTCCGCCCCACCGCTAGTCACTGTCGTCGTCTTCTTCGTGCTCGTCGTCTTCGCTGCATATCAACAAGTATATGGCGCAGAGCGCAATAGGTGACCGCGGAGCTCTCAACATACCCCATTTTTCAACCTTTCTACCTAAAAAAGTTATGTTTCAAATGCTCCGGGACTTGTCAAACCTCTCCAGATCTTCCTCAAATTTTATTTCCTTTCAGGAAAAAAAAAGTTTGTCAATATCCGTTGAGAATTGAGCCTTTTACAGCATACCCAAATTTTCGACCTTTATACCCAAAAAAGTAATGTTTCAAATGCTCGGAAACTAGTTCCACCCCTCCATATCTTACTAAAATCTCATTACCTTTCAGGAAAAAAAAAGTTTGTCCAAATCCGTTGAGAATTGAGCCTTTTACAGCATACCCAAATTTTCAAACTTTCTACCCAAAAAAGTAATGTTTCAAATGCTCGGAAACCGGTTTCACCCCTCCAGATCTTCCTAAAATTTTATTACCTTTCAGGGAAAAAAAAGTTTGTCCCAATCCGTTGAGAATTGAGCCTTTTACAGCATACCCAAATTTTCAACCTTTCTACCCAAAAAAGTAATGTTTCAAATGCTCGGAAACCGGTTCCACCCCTCCAGATCTTCCTAAAATCTCATTACCTTTCAGGAAAAAAAAAGTTTGTCCCAATCCGTTGAGAATTCGCCCGTGGACAGCATTTCCAGATACCCATACACATATATATACACATGAGGACAAAAGTTTAGTAACCTCTATAGACCGCGGAGCGGCCCTTCGGGCCGCTCCGCGGTCAAAAACACACTCTTTTCTTCCTCTCAGGTCCAAAATGAAACCAAAAGGAGCAAAAGCTCACAGCACCCCTCGAAATCCCCTCCCCCTAGGGGAATATAGAAAAAGGACTGACAGTAGTGTTCCTCGTAGTGGGCCTCCTGTGGCTCTGGTTGAGGTGGCTGCGGTGGAGAAGGCTGCGGGGGCTGAGGAGAGATCTGGGCATTGTCCAGGGCCTCGGCGGCCACGGCTTCGGCCAGTTGGTCGACGGCCTCCTGGCTGGTAGTAGTGGTGGTGTGGGTGGTGCTTTTGGTCTCCGTGCGGCTCTCGGCCACCTCGCCCTCCTGGCTCAGCTGGACGGGGGCGGAGGGCGGCGGTGGCTCGTCGGAGACCACCATCTTGAAGCCGCCTTTCTTAGCTGCCGCCTGTACTGGGGCTTCATCCTCCTCCTCTTCTTCCTCTTCTTCCTCCTCCTCCTCCTCCTCCACGCTCGGTTTCACTGGCTGCAATCCCATCTGCTGTCTCACATGAGGCATCATGGGAGAGAGGGCGGATGAATTGAAGTTGGTAGGGCAAGGGTAGGATGGCTGGGGGTTGGCAGAGCAAAAGAGGGGCAGAGAGTGAAACCTGAGCAGGCGGCGGCGGGGCTTCAATGCGAATGGGGATGGGCACTGCTTCGGAGTCTTCCTCCTCCTCCTCTTCTTCTTCCTCCTCCTCTTCCTGCTTCAGCCCTGGCTCTCTCCGCTCAGAGGGGAAGGATTAGAGTGGGGCTGGGTAAAAGCAGGACACGCAAAGGGAGTATAGAAGGCGTGGCAAAGGTGGTAGAAGCCTACCTCTGCTTTTTGGGGCGGGGGTGGCGGAGGCGCCTGTGCTGGAACGTCAGGCTGCAAGAAGCAAGGGCAGGTGAGCTTGTAGCCATACGGATTGCGAATTTGATTGAAGCGAGGGAAGTGGGATAAAACGGCAAAAATGAGGTGGGAGGGCTAACAGGGGGAGGCTGGGGAGGGCTATCGGGAGAGGAGAAGGCAGCGGGCAGCTTGGGAGCGCCGGCATCAGAGGCACTGTGAGCGACTACCTCCCCATCCACCACATGCTTCTCTTCAGCGTGCGATGTCACCACCTCTCCGTCCACCATCTCCTTAAACCCAACGCACTTCCTTTGCTGCTACTGTTTCATAACGTCAGCGATTTTATTCTGCCATCATATCTATCCTTCCACAGCAGCTTCAGGCCAGAGCAGAAATTTGTTTAGAGGGTGAAAATGGCAGACCACATGGGAGGAGGAGGTGTGGCTTTCAGTGTGCGTCTCCATGGTTGTCTCTCCTTCGGCAGCAGTGGGCTCCTCCTGTTCCTGTAGGATGGTTGGACTGTATGGGAGAAGGGGGAGCAAAAGGAGCCTGCCTGAGGAGCTGCAGGGGCTTCTTCGGAAGCGGCGGCAACGGCGGTGTCAGCAGCCTGGGCGGGTCTTTCCAGACGCACCTCACAGCTCACCTCCACACACGGCAGCTCCTCTCCCCCTTC
This sequence comes from Ptycholaimellus sp. GST1_10, assembly GCA_030248095.1. NCBI lineage: Eukaryota > Metazoa > Nematoda > Chromadorea > Chromadorida > Chromadoridae > Ptycholaimellus > Ptycholaimellus sp. GST1_10. The sequence continues at coordinate 22,156 of JASANA010001369.1, read as the reverse complement.
CCTCAACACCAACTCACCATCTATCATCCTCCACCCACCTACTGCTTTTCTTGCCCTGCTTTTCAAAGGCTCGGACGTTAAGTGGTCAATGCTGGCGCTAACAGGGACAGAATTTGGGAAGGAGGTGGGGCGCAGCAAGTTCCCGGCATGCTAGTCCAGAGGAACATATCAGCTCTCTTCGACTACAGGGCTTCTGCGGAGAGGCGAGGATGGGAAGGGTGGCCGCAAAAAGGCAGGCGCTTACAAAAGACAACCGAGTGTCCTAATGGGTGGGCTGCTGTGGGACGGGGAAGCTGGAGGGTGTCCTGACAATGGCTTCGTGATGCCTTTTGTCCCGCCTAGTCTTCCACCCTGCCCAGTCTATCTATCCGCTTTTAGAAAACTTGACAACAATCTATCAGATCTTCCTGCCCCTTATCATCAGAATTCCTGGGAACTGGAAAGTTAAACAGACGCTAATTATGCCGCAGTATATGCGAAACGAAATGAGTTTTTGCCTCAGGTTCCTCAGACTACTGCTAAAAAGCGAATATTGACGAAAAGGGTGAAACAAAAAAATATTGTAAATTTATGTTTCATTACTTGTGTTCGGAAAGCGTTCAGTGAACAATATCATTTCTTCCCAGTTTAGCTTTTGTCAAAAAAGTATAAAAATTGCAGTGAACCCTATCAAATTAAAATTACTTCAGAATTCTTCAAGGTTTGGGAGGCATGTTCAACACCCCTTTAGGATCCGGATGTGCCCCCCCCCACATCCGGATGTGCCCCCTTTCACATCCGATGTGCCCCCCTCCACATCTAGTTGGCACTTGATGGTTTGTGTACTTGATAATGGAAAAAATTGGATTTTTTGTTTTGGCGCAGAGGAAGATGTCTCATTTAGAACTGAGAGATGTAGAAAAAATTGATTGTCTTTTGTCTGAAAATGGTTTGTTAAAATTGAATTGATGTGCAGATTATTGCAACCTGCTAATGTTAGCTGGGTATACGGTATTACCGTTTTTACAGAACTCGTTGCTCATGACCATTTATTTTTTGTCAATAGGTCTTATTTTTCCTGAATTACCCTTGACTAGGGCTCCAAATTGGTATAAAATTAATCCCCAAAAAGTTCACAAAATTTCCGACTTTTGAAAATGATAGACTAGCTCTTTTAACCCACCAGGTGACATGTCGTAATGGACAAATCACAAAGGTCCTGCATTTGCAGGTTGCGCTAGGCGCAAAAAGCCCGGCGAGGAAGCACTGAGTCTGCAGAGCCAAAAGGGCAGGGGTTCCTGGTTGTTCCCCAACCATCGCTAATCCTGGCCAAGGAGATGGTTCCGTATTCCCGGTGATCTGGTCTGGCTTAAGGGATGACTTAAGGGCGCAAAAAGCCCGGCGAGGAAGCACTGAGTCTGCAGAGCCAAAAGGGCAGGGGTTCCTGGTTGTTCCCCAACCATCGCTAATCCTGGCCAAGGAGATGGTTCCGTATTCCCGGTGATCTGGTCTGGCTTAAGGGATGACTTAAGGGCGCAAAAAGCCCGGCGAGGAAGCACTGTGTCTGCAGAGCCAAAAGGGCAGGGGTTCCTGGTTGTTCCCCAACCATCGCTAATCCTGGCCAAGGAGATGGTTCCGTATTCCCGGTGATCTGGTCTGGCTTAAGGGATGACTTAAGGGCGCAAAAAGCCCGGCGAGGAAGCACTGAGTCTGCAGAGCCAAAAGGGCAGGGGTTCCTGGTTGTTCCCCAACCATCGCTAATCCTGGCCAAGGAGATGGTTCCGTATTCCCGGTGATCTGGTCTGGCTTAAGGGATGACTTAAGGGCGCAAAAAGCCCGGCGAGGAAGCACTGAGTCTGCAGAGCCAAAAGGGCAGGGGTTCCTGGTTGTTCCCCAACCATCGCTAATCCTGGCCAAGGAGATGGTTCCATATTCCCGGTGATCTGGTCTGGCTTAAGGGATGACTTAAGGGCGCAAAAAGCCCGGCGAGGAAGCACTGAGTCTGCAGAGCCAAAAGGGCAGGGGTTCCTGGTTGTTCCCCAACCATCGCTAATCCTGGCCAAGGAGATGGTTCCGTATTCCCGGTGATCTGGTCTGGCTTAAGGGATGACTTAAGGGCGCAAAAAGCCCGGCGAGGAAGCACTGAGTCTGCAGAGCCAAAAGGGCAGGGGTTCCTGGTTGTTCCCCAACCATCGCTAATCCTGGCCAAGGAGATGGTTCCGTATTCCCGGTGATCTGGTCTGGCTTAAGGGATGACTTAAGGGCGCAAAAAGCCCGGCGAGGAAGCACTGAGTCTGCAGAGCCAAAAGGGCAGGGGTTCCTGGTTGTTCCCCAACCATCGCTAATCCTGGCCAAGGAGATGGTTCCGTATTCCCGGTGATCTGGTCTGGCTTAAGGGATGACTTAAGGGCGCAAAAAGCCCGGCGAGGAAGCACTGAGTCTGCAGAGCCAAAAGGGCAGGGGTTCCTGGTTGTTCCCCAACCATCGCTAATCCTGGCCAAGGAGATGGTTCCGTATTCCCGGTGATCTGGTCTGGCTTAAGGGATGATTTAAGGGCGCAAAAAGCCCGGCGAGGAAGCACTGAGTCTGCAGAGCCAAAAGGGCAGGGGTTCCTGGTTGTTCCCCAACCATCGCTAATCCGGGCCAAGGAGATGGTTCCGTATTCCCGGTGATCTGGTCTGGCTTAAGGGATGACTTACGGATCTTTCCTCAATTTTTTGCCCTTTTCTAATGTTGAGATAGCCTGGCTGGTTCGACTCCAGCTGCAAGCAATGTCTTTTTCTTATTTTTTTGTGGTTTTCATTTTGCTTGTCTTTAGTCCTATTCTAAAACACAGACAGGGCAAAATTAGGAGTGGCAATTATTTTTGAGGAATTTCTATGTCAAATCAATATCAGAATTAAAATCTTTGACCACCACACATTCGGATGTGAAGGGGGGCCCATCCGGATGCAGAGCAATGGGGGGTAAACGTAAACGTGACGAACGGAAAACGCTATACGGAAACGGAAAAAATGAGACTGCTGTAAACGGAAAATCCCTTGGGTAAAATGCAAAAAATGGAAAAAATAGGGGAAAAAATGGAAAGTAAATGGAAAAAACGGAAAGTAAATGGAATAATCTGGCCTTAAATGTAAATGGACGCAAACGGAAAATTGAGTTTTTGCGTTTACCCACCACTGAATTGCAGAGGGGGCCATATCCATATATGACCCACTATAGGGGGGTGAAACATTCCTGACGTTTGGGGTGCTATTGAACTTGCATAGAATACACCATCATTCATGGATTTAAAATTTCTTATAACTTTTGCACAAATATCAATTACACCAAAAATTAGACCTTTGTTTTCACTTCGATTGAAAGGAAGGATAAATTCTATTTGAGGAAATGAATTACCAACAAAAAGGTTTTGAGGTCTTCGGAGATATTTTAGCAAAATTTATTCAATTTTGAAGGGTTAAGTTTGGCTCATGGGCCCATAAATAAAGCGCCGCTTATAATAGTTTTAGGTTAAGAAGATTGGGTCATGATAAATTTCGTTTATTTCAAAATAAAATGGAATCACCTTTGAAAATTTTGAAATTTTTAAAATTCGCTAAAATCTCTTTTAACCAAAATCAGGGGAAAATTACCAAACCTCAAAAATGTAGTGCCACAATTGTTTAAAAAAATTAGCACCCTTTCAAACGATTTAAACAGCAGCTAAATTTTACACATTGAAGATAACTGCTAGAAATTGAGAGTATTGGTGTGCGTATTTTATATTGTGATAGAGGCCTATGGTATTTAAGCTGCGTCAATCCATTCCCGGATCTGGACCAAATTTCAAAATATTACCGGGGGGAAGGAAATCTTATACAAATATTACAAAATGATGTAATTTAATAATATATCGTTTTTAGACATTTCATCGAGTATTAATTAAATTAGCTTCAAATTTTATTATTAATTCATCGTTTCCGAGGAAAAATCTTGGGCTTAAAAATGCCAACGAATGATTAAAAAGCAATCTCAAAAATTAAGGCATAAAAATGAATTTAGAGGTCTTACTTCTGCTCGTTTGGTAGAATAAATGTCCGCTTTGAAATGCTAGGCAAAATATATTTTCTCGTGGGCTAGATTTTTAAGGACCAGAAAAAATGACAAGGTATACTCGGCTATCGCCAAGATGCGCGGCCTTTGGTCCAAATAAAAACCTCAAATAACATTACTATACCACCCATATGAATCACTGCCAAAAGTGTATTAAATTATTAAAAACTCAGGGATTTATGGATGTTCGAATTTTTGAAACATCAATATTTTAGGTTTTTGACTAAATATGAAGAGTTCATTTTAAAAAGTCCTTTTCTGAACTTCAATTTACCACCTTGATAGACGTTCATGCCAAAATTCAACTGATTTCATAGAAAAACCATTGATTTATCGATGTTCAAATTTTTGAAACATCAAGATTTTAGGTTTTTCGCTATAAATCAGGAAATAATTAATATTTCGGAAATTCCTTTTGCCAGCTTCAAGATATCACCTTAATGGACGTACCTGCCAAAATTCAGCCAATTTCATTGAAAAACCATCGGTTTATGGATGTTCGAATTTTTGAAACATCAAGATTTTAGGTTTTTCTCCATAAATCGGGAAATAATTAATATTTCGGAGATTCCTTTTGCCAGCTTCAAGATATCACCTTGATGGACGTACCTGCCAAAATTCAGCTAATTTCATTGAAAAACAAGTGATTTATGAATTTTCGTATTTTGAAACATCAAAAAATTGAGTTTTGGGCGAAAATCGAAAAATTACGCCCATCCCAAAAAATGGCCTGGAGATACCACCCAGAAGGACCTTCATGCAAAAAATTAGCCAATTTCGTTGAAAAACCGCGGAGGCCCGGCCCCGGAAAGACACATATATATATATATATATATGCGGACAGACGGACGCAAAAATGGGGTAACTGCTTAAGCTGGCCTTGGCCGCCCGCCGCTTCGGGCAGGGCGCCAGAGCTCCTCCGGCCTCCGGGCACGGGTGCTACGGCCCCTACGCTTCGCCTAGCATGCTTCGCATGCTAGGCTACGCTCCGGGGCCTCCGCACCCATGCCCTCCGGCCTCCGGAGCTCTGACTGCCCTGCCCTCCGCGGCAGGCGGCCTTCGGCCGCGCAAAAAGGTCTCTGCTTTATCTCTTTTAACTGCCACTGAAGCCTAGTTTAAAAAGGCATGCTCATGCCAAGGCACATTCGAAAATTCTTACGCTTCAAAGCTGACTCGAAAAAGGTGGCCACCATCTATCCGCATTTCTTAGCAGCCAAACATCCTACTGCCGCCAGCCGTTTAGCTGGCCTCCCCACACCCTTCCCCTTGGGGCTGGGGAAAAAAGAATCACACTTCCGGCCGCTGCCCTTTATGACGCCTGAATTCCTAACCGACCCCCAGCGAGCCTTCGAAATTCAGCACCCCCCTTAGGCTGATAAATAGGGCCTCAGTGTCTAGACAAGAAGAATTAAGTGACAAAACTCCCCTGGCCTTTCCACCCGCCCAACCCTCCCCAACTGTCGTGCTAAGCCTCGGGGGCCCAAGCCCACACCCCTGCGCTGAAAAATTAGACCAGGCTGCGGAGAGTGTGCAGTAAAAGTGTGCGGCAAGTCCTGCGCCCCTCCCCTCACAACGACCCCCTTTTGACAATGACGCCCCCTCCCTCTTCTGCCTTCTTCTGCCCCAAGCGCACTGGAACTGAAGGGAAAGACGCCTGCTTACGCCATTTGCCTGTCACCCTGGATTCTCCACTCCGCTCCTTGATGTGTAGCAGAAGATTTTTTCACCAGTAAATGTTTCCAGCAGTAATACCCTTTTTGAGGCGTCTGAAACTCGTTGCATATGTAAAACGCGGATCACAGTATTTTCAAACTACATCATTTAAATATATCAAGTTGATAAGCTCTAGAAGCGATGGGAAAAGGTGCTTATGGGATAAGGGCATCAGTCCTGTCCCAAATCCCAAGGTAGTAGGGCAGTAAAGGAGGGCGCAAAAGGCATAAAGCAGCGTGGGCGGCGCGCGCGGCATTAGCCATCGGCAACAACAAACCCTGTCGCTTCTTCCACAGCCTCCTTACAGCAGCACGCCAGCAGCCTCCTATTTCCGCCCCTTCAAAAACTCTCCCCCAGCCCCAACCTGGGCGGCCAATGCAAGACGGGGGCGGGGGCTAGAGGAGGAGGTCCCTCCGAGCCCACGAGAAGACATTACAGCAGGGAGCAGGAGAGAAGCGGAGGATGCTGGGGGGGTTGGAGGAGGGGAGGGGGGATTGACGGTTGGCCGAATCTCGGGAGGAGGCGGCTGTTGGGAGGGCGCGAGGAGGCTCTGCTGTGAAGTAGTAGTAGATCCTCGCTTTCTGCCACTCTGGCCAGCCACCCTACTGGGCTGACCATTAGCCCTTGCTGGAGGGAGAGACCAACCCTTAGTCCTCTGCACCTTTTTATACACCAACCCCCCAACTGGCTACTCTAGCACCATTCCTCTTGCCAGCTCCAAAAACGCCCCTGTGTTTTCTGTGCATTTGATGACGTATGTGCTTATGCATTTGCAACAAGGGGCTGTTTGGCAGGCTGGGTTTTATCGGAAACGTCTGAAACGGTAGGGGTAGCATATAGAGGAGCAAAGTCGAACAGAGCAGCACCCGGAGACAGGAAAAAGAACAGAATATGGAATGCCTGAGACAGCAGTCAACGTAGCGAAGCAGAGTCTGAGAGAAACTTAGATGTGGAAAAGATGCGACACAGAGTCTAAGAGAAACTTGGAAGACGCTCAATGCCAGCAGAGACTGGGAGCCCCGGATTCCTGACCCGGAAAGCTCGCAAAACAACAGCCATACTTCGAAAAGGACGCCAATGGAACGTCTAACACGCTAAAGAGAGCTGAAACAGGAGAAAGAGGCTAAGTGAGATTTGAGCGGTGGGCAAGAGTAGGCGATAAATGGGTGAGGGGAGAGGAGAAGGAATAGGCCTTGCACAGACGCGGATTGGGACTTTCCATGAACACTCGGCTTTAGATGATGGCAGCTAGGGCTTTCTGCAGAGGCTCGTACACCTTCAATCATCCTCTTCTTTTTTGACCGCGGAGCGGCCCGAAGGGCCGCTCCGCGGTCTATAGAGGTTACTAAACTTTTGTCCTCATGTGTATATATGTATGTCTGGAAATGCTGGGAACGGGCGAATTCTCAACGGATTTGGACAAACTTTTTTTTTCCTGAAAGCTAATGCTATTTTAGGAAGATCTGGAGGGGTAGACCCGGAATTTGAGCATTTGAAACATTACTTTTTTGGGTAGAAAGACTTGAAAATCACAATATACAGTTTTTCCGCTGTAGCTCCTGTAATCTTGAGAATTGCACAGACAACTTGAGTTTTTTTGTTCACAAGTCGTATATAACGATTCCAAATCTGTGCTTACTTTTGAAAATGGTTGAGAAACCACAGACTTTCCCTCTTGAGTGACAAACTTTCGTGCATGACAATAGCATCAATAATTAGTAGCAGCTGAACGGCTGATAATTGAACAGAACACTTGAGTTTTTTTGTTCACAAGTCGTATATAACGATTCCAAATCTGTGCTTACTTTTGAAAATGGTTGAGAAACCACAGACTTTCCCTCTTGAGTGACAAACTTTCGCGCATGACAATAGCATCAATAATTAGTAGCAGCTGAACGGCTGATAATTGAACAGAACACTTAAGTTTTTTGTTCACAAGTCGTATATAACGATTCCAAATCTGTGCTTACTTTTGAAAATGGTTGAGAAACCACATAATTTTCCTTTTGAGATGCAATGTTCACCCTCACAGCAGACATTTTCCGTAAACTTAGGATTTTGCTACTTGTGAAGGTGCAAGCGCTCCGCGGTCACCTATTGCGCTTTGCGCCATATACTTGTTTTCTTACATCATCCAATCGTTTCCGAGAGCCGAGCCACTATGCCACAGCAAAATGCTAGCCAAATAGTCTAGCAAAAGAAGATAGTCTAACCTGGATGTCATCGGCGGCCTTGTAGGGAAGCGGATCGCTCTTGCAGCTCTCGCACTTGACGTGGCCCATGGCTTTGAGCGTTTTGGCGGTGCAGGTGCGACAGAGCATGTGCCGCCCATTGCACCCCAGCGTCAACCCCGCCTTCTCTAACCTGGATGTCATCGGCGGCCTTGTAGGGAAGCGGATCGCTCTTGCAGCTCTCGCACTTGACGTGGCCCATGGCTTTGAGCGTTTTGGCGGTGCAGGTGCGACAGAGCATGTGCCGCCCATTGCACCCCAGCGTCAACCCCGCCTTCTCTAACCTGGATGTCATCGGCGGCCTTGTAGGGAAGCGGGTCGCTCTTGCAGCTCTCGCACTTGACGTGGCCCATGGCTTTGAGCGTTTTGGCGGTGCAGGTGCGACAGAGCATGTGCCGCCCATTGCACCCCAGCGTCAACCCCGCCTTCTCTAACCTGGATGTCATCGGCGGCCTTGTAGGGAAGCGGGTCGCTCTTGCAGCTCTCGCACTTGACGTGGCCCATGGCTTTGAGCGTTTTGGCGGTGCAGGTGCGACAGAGCATGTGCCGCCCATTGCACCCCAGCGTCAACCCCGCCTTCTCTAACCTGGATGTCATCGGCGGCCTTGTAGGGAAGCGGATCGCTCTTGCAGCTCTCGCACTTGACGTGGCCCATGGCTTTGAGCGTTTTGGCGGTGCAGGTGCGACAGAGCATGTGCCGCCCATTGCACCCCAGCGTCAACCCCGCCTTCTCTAACCTGGATGTCATCGGCGGCCTTGTAGGGAAGCGGATCGCTCTTGCAGCTCTCGCACTTGACGTGGCCCATGGCTTTGAGCGTTTTGGCGGTGCAGGTGCGACAGAGCATGTGCCGCCCATTGCACCCCAGCGTCAACCCCGCCTTCTCTAACCTGGATGTCATCGGCGGCCTTGTAGGGAAGCGGATCGCTCTTGCAGCTCTCGCACTTGACGTGGCCCATGGCTTTGAGCGTTTTGGCGGTGCAGGTGCGACAGAGCATGTGCCGCCCATTGCACCCCAGCGTCAACCCCGCCTTCTCTAACCTGGATGTCATCGGCGGCCTTGTAGGGAAGCGGATCGCTCTTGCAGCTCTCGCACTTGACGTGGCCCATGGCTTTGAGCGTTTTGGCGGTGCAGGTGCGACAGAGCATGTGCCGCCCATTGCACCCCAGCGTCAACCCCGCCTTCTCTAACCTGGATGTCATCGGCGGCCTTGTAGGGAAGCGGATCGCTCTTGCAGCTCTCGCACTTGACGTGGCCCATGGCTTTGAGCGTTTTGGCGGTGCAGGTGCGACAGAGCATGTGCCGCCCATTGCACCCCAGCGTCAACCCCGCCTTCTCTAACCTGGATGTCATCGGCGGCCTTGTAGGGAAGCGGATCGCTCTTGCAGCTCTCGCACTTGACGTGGCCCATGGCTTTGAGCGTTTTGGCGGTGCAGGTGCGACAGAGCATGTGCCGCCCATTGCACCCCAGCGTCAACCCCGCCTTCTCTAACCTGGATGTCATCGGCGGCCTTGTAGGGAAGCGGATCGCTCTTGCAGCTCTCGCACTTGACGTGGCCCATGGCTTTGAGCGTTTTGGCGGTGCAGGTGCGACAGAGCATGTGCCGCCCATTGCACCCCAGCGTCAACCCCGCCTTCTCTAACCTGGATGTCATCGGCGGCCTTGTAGGGAAGCGGATCGCTCTTGCAGCTCTCGCACTTGACGTGGCCCATGGCTTTGAGCGTTTTGGCGGTGCAGGTGCGACAGAGCATGTGCCGCCCATTGCACCCCAGCGTCAACCCCGCCTTCTCTAACCTGGATGTCATCGGCGGCCTTGTAGGGAAGCGGATCGCTCTTGCAGCTCTCGCACTTGACGTGGCCCATGGCTTTGAGCGTTTTGGCGGTGCAGGTGCGACAGAGCATGTGCCGCCCATTGCACCCCAGCGTCAACCCCGCCTTCTCTAACCTGGATGTCATCGGCGGCCTTGTAGGGAAGCGGATCGCTCTTGCAGCTCTCGCACTTGACGTGGCCCATGGCTTTGAGCGTTTTGGCGGTGCAGGTGCGACAGAGCATGTGCCGCCCATTGCACCCCAGCGTCAACCCCGCCTTCTCTAACCTGGATGTCATCGGCGGCCTTGTAGGGAAGCGGATCGCTCTTGCAGCTCTCGCACTTGACGTGGCCCATGGCTTTGAGCGTTTTGGCGGTGCAGGTGCGACAGAGCATGTGCCGCCCATTGCACCCCAGCGTCAACCCCGCCTTCTCTAACCTGGATGTCATCGGCGGCCTTGTAGGGAAGCGGATCGCTCTTGCAGCTCTCGCACTTGACGTGGCCCATGGCTTTGAGCGTTTTGGCGGTGCAGGTGCGACAGAGCATGTGCCGCCCATTGCACCCCAGCGTCAACCCCGCCTTCTCTAACCTGGATGTCATCGGCGGCCTTGTAGGGAAGCGGATCGCTCTTGCAGCTCTCGCACTTGACGTGGCCCATGGCTTTGAGCGTTTTGGCGGTGCAGGTGCGACAGAGCATGTGCCGCCCATTGCACCCCAGCGTCAACCCCGCCTTCTCTAACCTGGATGTCATCGGCGGCCTTGTAGGGAAGCGGATCGCTCTTGCAGCTCTCGCACTTGACGTGGCCCATGGCTTTGAGCGTTTTGGCGGTGCAGGTGCGACAGAGCATGTGCCGCCCATTGCACCCCAGCGTCAACCCCGCCTTCTCTAACCTGGATGTCATCGGCGGCCTTGTAGGGAAGCGGATCGCTCTTGCAGCTCTCGCACTTGACGTGGCCCATGGCTTTGAGCGTTTTGGCGGTGCAGGTGCGACAGAGCATGTGCCGCCCATTGCACCCCAGCGTCAACCCCGCCTTCTCTAACCTGGATGTCATCGGCGGCCTTGTAGGGAAGCGGATCGCTCTTGCAGCTCTCGCACTTGACGTGGCCCATGGCTTTGAGCGTTTTGGCGGTGCAGGTGCGACAGAGCATGTGCCGCCCATTGCACCCCAGCGTCAACCCCGCCTTCTCTAACCTGGATGTCATCGGCGGCCTTGTAGGGAAGCGGATCGCTCTTGCAGCTCTCGCACTTGACGTGGCCCATGGCTTTGAGCGTTTTGGCGGTGCAGGTGCGACAGAGCATGTGCCGCCCATTGCACCCCAGCGTCAACCCCGCCTTCTCTAACCTGGATGTCATCGGCGGCCTTGTAGGGAAGCGGATCGCTCTTGCAGCTCTCGCACTTGACGTGGCCCATGGCTTTGAGCGTTTTGGCGGTGCAGGTGCGACAGAGCATGTGCCGCCCATTGCACCCCAGCGTCAACCCCGCCTTCTCTAACCTGGATGTCATCGGCGGCCTTGTAGGGAAGCGGATCGCTCTTGCAGCTCTCGCACTTGACGTGGCCCATGGCTTTGAGCGTTTTGGCGGTGCAGGTGCGACAGAGCATGTGCCGCCCATTGCACCCCAGCGTCAACCCCGCCTTCTCTAACCTGGATGTCATCGGCGGCCTTGTAGGGAAGCGGATCGCTCTTGCAGCTCTCGCACTTGACGTGGCCCATGGCTTTGAGCGTTTTGGCGGTGCAGGTGCGACAGAGCATGTGCCGCCCATTGCACCCCAGCGTCAACCCCGCCTTCTCTAACCTGGATGTCATCGGCGGCCTTGTAGGGAAGCGGGTCGCTCTTGCAGCTCTCGCACTTGACGTGGCCCATGGCTTTGAGCGTTTTGGCGGTGCAGGTGCGACAGAGCATGTGCCGCCCATTGCACCCCAGCGTCAACCCCGCCTTCTCTAACCTGGATGTCATCGGCGGCCTTGTAGGGAAGCGGATCGCTCTTGCAGCTCTCGCACTTGACGTGGCCCATGGCTTTGAGCGTTTTGGCGGTGCAGGTGCGACAGAGCATGTGCCGCCCATTGCACCCCAGCGTCAACCCCGCCTTCTCTAACCTGGATGTCATCGGCGGCCTTGTAGGGAAGCGGATCGCTCTTGCAGCTCTCGCACTTGACGTGGCCCATGGCTTTGAGCGTTTTGGCGGTGCAGGTGCGACAGAGCATGTGCCGCCCATTGCACCCCAGCGTCAACCCCGCCTTCTCTAACCTGGATGTCATCGGCGGCCTTGTAGGGAAGCGGGTCGCTCTTGCAGCTCTCGCACTTGACGTGGCCCATGGCTTTGAGCGTTTTGGCGGTGCAGGTGCGACAGAGCATGTGCCGCCCATTGCACCCCAGCGTCAACCCCGCCTTCTCTAACCTGGATGTCATCGGCGGCCTTGTAGGGAAGCGGATCGCTCTTGCAGCTCTCGCACTTGACGTGGCCCATGGCTTTGAGCGTTTTGGCGGTGCAGGTGCGACAGAGCATGTGCCGCCCATTGCACCCCAGCGTCAACCCCGCCTTCTCTAACCTGGATGTCATCGGCGGCCTTGTAGGGAAGCGGATCGCTCTTGCAGCTCTCGCACTTGACGTGGCCCATGGCTTTGAGCGTTTTGGCGGTGCAGGTGCGACAGAGCATGTGCCGCCCATTGCACCCCAGCGTCAACCCCGCCTTCTCTAACCTGGATGTCATCGGCGGCCTTGTAGGGAAGCGGATCGCTCTTGCAGCTCTCGCACTTGACGTGGCCCATGGCTTTGAGCGTTTTGGCGGTGCAGGTGCGACAGAGCATGTGCCGCCCATTGCACCCCAGCGTCAACCCCGCCTTCTCTAACCTGGATGTCATCGGCGGCCTTGTAGGGAAGCGGATCGCTCTTGCAGCTCTCGCACTTGACGTGGCCCATGGCTTTGAGCGTTTTGGCGGTGCAGGTGCGACAGAGCATGTGCCGCCCATTGCACCCCAGCGTCAACCCCGCCTTCTCTAACCTGGATGTCATCGGCGGCCTTGTAGGGAAGCGGATCGCTCTTGCAGCTCTCGCACTTGACGTGGCCCATGGCTTTGAGCGTTTTGGCGGTGCAGGTGCGACAGAGCATGTGCCGCCCATTGCACCCCAGCGTCAACCCCGCCTTCTCTAACCTGGATGTCATCGGCGGCCTTGTAGGGAAGCGGATCGCTCTTGCAGCTCTCGCACTTGACGTGGCCCATGGCTTTGAGCGTTTTGGCGGTGCAGGTGCGACAGAGCATGTGCCGCCCATTGCACCCCAGCGTCAACCCCGCCTTCTCTAACCTGGATGTCATCGGCGGCCTTGTAGGGAAGCGGATCGCTCTTGCAGCTCTCGCACTTGACGTGGCCCATGGCTTTGAGCGTTTTGGCGGTGCAGGTGCGACAGAGCATGTGCCGCCCATTGCACCCCAGCGACACCGGGGAACGCATCGGCTGCAAGAGCATGAGGGATGCTGGGGGTGGTGGAGAAGAAGAGTGAATGAACCTCCATGCAGTAGATGCAGGAGAAGTCGGCGCGGACCTTCTCCACGAAGAGCGTCTTCCCGTTCCCCGCCTCCGCCACCACCTCCTTCCACAGCTTCTCGTTCACCGAGTCCCCCTCGATCAGGGCCAGCGTTGCCGCCGGGATCGTGTACGCCTTCCCCGTCTGCACCACCAACACCTATCTCAATCACTCTCAGAAGGGAGGGGAGAACGTTTTGGTAGGATCCGTCGGGGAGCTGAAGCCGAAGGCCCTTCTCCTCGATGAGGGCCTTGCCCTCCTCCGTCCAGGGCGCCGGTGTGGCATCGTCACGGCGGAGGAGATAGCGGCAGACGAGGAAGGGGATGAAAGAAGGGAGGGGAGAACGTTTTGGTAGGATCCGTCGGGGAGCTGAAGCCGAAGGCCCTTCTCCTCGATGAGGGCCTTGCCCTCCTCCGTCCAGGGCGCCGGTGTGGCATCGTCACGGCGGAGGAGATAGCGGCAGACGAGGAAGGGGATGAAAGAAGGGATGGGGAGAACGTTTTGGTAGGATCCGTCGGGGAGCTGAAGCCGAAGGCCCTTCTCCTCGATGAGGGCCTTGCCCTCCTCCGTCCAGGGCGCCGGTGTGGCATCGTCACGGCGGAGGAGATAGCGGCAGACGAGGAAGGGGATGAAAGAAGGGAGGGGAGAACGTTTTGGTAGGATCCGTCGGGGAGCTGAAGCCGAAGGCCCTTCTCCTCGATGAGGGCCTTGCCCTCCTCCGTCCAGGGCGCCGGTGTGGCATCGTCACGGCGGAGGAGATAGCGGCAGACGAGGAAGGGGATGAAAGAAGGGAGGGGAGAACGTTTTGGTAGGATCCGTCGGGGAGCTGAAGCCGAAGGCCCTTCTCCTCGATGAGGGCCTTGCCCTCCTCCGTCCAGGGCGCCGGTGTGGCATCGTCACGGCGGAGGAGATAGCGGCAGACGAGGAAGGGGATGAAAGAAGGGAGGGGAGAACGTTTTGGTAGGATCCGTCGGGGAGCTGAAGCCGAAGGCCCTTCTCCTCGATGAGGGCCTTGCCCTCCTCCGTCCAGGGCGCCGGTGTGGCATCGTCACGGCGGAGGAGATAGCGGCAGACGAGGAAGGGGATGAAAGAAGGGAGGGGAGAACGTTTTGGTAGGATCCGTCGGGGAGCTGAAGCCGAAGGCCCTTCTCCTCGATGAGGGCCTTGCCCTCCTCCGTCCAGGGCGCCGGTGTGGCATCGTCACGGCGGAGGAGATAGCGGCAGACGAGGAAGGGGATGAAAGAAGGGAGGGGAGAACGTTTTGGTAGGATCCGTCGGGGAGCTGAAGCCGAAGGCCCTTCTCCTCGATGAGGGCCTTGCCCTCCTCCGTCCAGGGCGCCGGTGTGGCATCGTCACGGCGGAGGAGATAGCGGCAGACGAGGAAGCCGGAGCTTCCCTTCTCTTGCCAGTAGCGCACCACCTAGACTTGTCACTCCCTCCTCAGAGCCGGAGGGGGAAAGGGGTGAGAGGAGAACCTTGTAGATGCCGTCGTAGCGGAAGACCTGCTTGACGCCGTCGGGGATGTGGGGCTGGAACTTGTCGGCGGGGTCCTCCTCCTCGGAGGGGGCGGGGGAGCTGGGCGGGGACTTGGAGGACTTGGAGGCTCGCTTGCTGCTGCGCTTGCCCTTCTTGCCCTTCTTCTTCTTCTTGTCCAGCTTGTTCCCGCGCACCACTCGGATGGGGACGCCTTTGCGCCAGTCCCCTTTCGCCTCTCCCCCTTCAAATAGACCTATAGACGTAGATGAGAAGGTAGGTAGATGGGTAGGGGAAACCTTTGGGGCTGAACTTGCCGTAGCAGGCGTGGGCTAGGGCGAGGTTGGACTTGTCCCACTTCTGATCGGAGCTCTGCTCGCTGGTGCGTTTGTTGCCGGAGAGGTCACGGCCGCCGGCGCCGGTGTAGACGAGCTCCTCCCCGGTGTCATTGTCGTCCTCATAGCCATGCGAGGCTACGATGCTGTAGCAGATCGTGCCCTAGCAATGGACCAGCCTTTACTCCTCCTTCTTAGGGGCGAGGGAGCAGTGGGCGGGGGACCTTGGAGTGTATTCCTGAGACGGGAGGGCGATGAACTCCGGAGGCGGCGACCTGGGTGCGGAAGGTCCATGTCTGTCCCACGTCGACGTCGGGGACGTGGCCGATGTGATCGCGGCCGATGTCGGTGCGCTTCTCCACGGAGGCGGTGGCGTTGCCGCGACCCCAGTCGCGGGAGCCAGCGCCCTTGGTGGAGACGCCGCGCTTGCGCTTCCGCGAACCCTTCAGGTCCGCCCCCGCACCCACGATCTCGTTCGTGTCCCGCTTGCAATCCGGGCAGAACCAGTCACCTACACAATCACCTATTCGCTCCCTACCCACAACTTACATCCATACTATCTCTTAGATAAGTATAACTCTCATGTCAACTGACAGACTGGGAAGTGAAGTGAAGGAAGTGAAGGAATGGTTGGAGAACCTTCGGGGACGGAGTCGAGCTTGAGGCAGTAGGTGTGGTAGCAGAACTCGCACTCGTCGCAGAGCATGGTGGACTCGTCGTTCTCCTTGACGTGGCAGATCTGACAGCTGCACTCCCGGCACTTCTTCTTCGGGTTGTCCTCGCACTTCTTGCACCACGGCTCCGGATTCTCCTCCGGCGGCACCTCGAACTTCAACCAACCACCCTCACCCATCAATTGCACCAACCACCCATCCCTAGTGTTTGCCAACCTCCTCTCCGTCCAGTGTGGTGAAGGTGAGGGTGTCCTTGGCCTCCCCCTTCTCCCCTTCTTCCTTTTCACCCTGCGTTAGGCCACGGCTCACGATAGATGATTAGGATTGAGGAGTAAAAGCCAACCGAACTCTCCCCCGCTTCCTCCGTGGCTTTCGGAAGAGGCTAGAGAATGTTCATCGCGATTTGATATTGAAGAGAAAGGTTGATTAGGATGTGGAAACCTCCTCTTCGGGTTCGCGCTCTTCCATGGGCGGCGGGGGGCTGGCCTCTTTGGGCTTTTCTTCCGCCTTCGTCCCACCGTTCACCGGCGCCAGCTCCACGCGCTCCATCACCGACACCACCTTGGAGTGCTTTCTATTTTTGGCGTCTTATGCCACCTGCCTAACTGGCAACCGCGTTTTTTGCCGTTTACTCAAAGACTCAAACTTTTACACAAATGTATTCGTTGGCGATGTACGCATTAGTTAACAAGTTTTCTGCAGTCTTTTTAAAATTACCATATTTTAAATGAACACGTTTGGGCTGACACCTGGTTTTCCCCCATGAGATTCCCCCCCCCCCCAATCAATAACCGCCCCTCATGAAAATTTCCCCCCCATGAAGGTTTCCCCCCCAAAGATTTCCACCTACTATAGTGACTTACTTATACACACACACCCTGCGCTAATTGAGCCCATAGTTGATACGGCTTTAGATAGATAAAATGTGTAATTGTATCTTGTGGGGGAAAAAAGTCGTCGCTATCGAGTCGTAATCCCCCCAAGAGTTTTGACGACTAGTTTCCCCCCCCCCCCAAGACAAAAATTTCCCTGTTTAGACTGCCGTATCAACTATGGGCTGCATTAGCGCAGGGAGTGTGGGTATAAGTAAAATCTTGGGGGGGAACCTTCATGGGGGGGGTCCCCCCCTTGGGGGGCCGGTAACCCTCCATGGTGGGTGGGGGGGGGGGGGTTATTGCCATGGGGGGGGGGGGGGGGTTATTGCCATGGGGGGGGGGGGGGAAACCAAACCAGGTGTCAGCCCACTTTTGACTTCGTTTTCGGGCGCTGTTCAGTTTTTTGGCGGATTATATGCACATTTTTTTAACGCTAGTCGAACCAAATAAGTTTTTCATATTTTTATGTATGTAGATGTTTTCATTTCTAAATAATCTAACCAAACCAATTGTTCATATAATGATAGACGTTGATAGATATCAGGCTTTTTATTTTCATTATTCAAGCGCTTTAGAATACAGCTTTTTATTTTACTCTTTTTATTTTGCGCTAGAGAAATATAGTTTTCATTTCAACTTAATTCACACAATATATTGAAATGCAAAAACAGGCTTTAACAATAGGCTTTTGATCCATTTAACATTTTCATATTCCTTATGTAACTAAAATATTTTGAAAACACATTTAACATAAATTTTAAGGCATGGAAGAAAAAGAAGGAGGAACCATCATGTTCTGGATGCCGTAGTCGAAAAGCGTGTACTTCCAGCCTTTCGTGTCCTTCGGCTTCGCCTCCCGCCCGTTGATGAACAGCCTTCAATAAATACCTCTTCCATCTCTTACTCTTCCATCCATAAAAGAGCATGAGAGTATGCTAAAGGCAAAAGGGAGGGAGGGAGACCGTTGCTTGGGGATGGGGATGGCGAGCTCGGAGTCGGCGATGCGTTTCTGGAGGTCCTTGATGTCGCTGTTCTTGGACATGTTGGGGAAGGACACCGTCGCCCCACGCCCGTCCAGCCTCTTCGCTTTCACCACGAAACTCGCCATCCTCTCTCTCACTCCACACTTCTACTCACTGCCTCAATCCCCCCACTGCCTCGCCCATGGGACTTCGAAAGAGACTTCGAGAAGGACTGCTGTTGCGAAAGAGGAGGGAGTGAGGCAGACTGACGGCAGGAGGGTGGGGTGAGGCTTGGAGTGTGAGTGTGTGCGCAAGGAGGTTACGCGGGAAAGCGCGCCGCATTTTCGGGCCAACTGCGCAAATCGCCTGAGCACCACTAGTTTGAACGGGAAAAGCATGGATGGGTGTCAGGACCTGTCCCAGAAAGTTGATAGCCTGCAAACAAGTGAAAACAAGGTAATATCAGGTAAAACAAAGTAACAAGGTAGCCGATAGGTAGCCGATATATTCATTGAATTTATGCATTGAAAATACATTGAATTGAAACCCAATTTGCTCATTGTATTCAATTGCAACATTTGTTTACCTCTTTGGCACTATAAGCAAAAATAGTCAATATTTGAACTCAAACTTTGATTATGGGATTTTATTATTTTATTATTCATTCTTAGTTGAAAATGTTAAGAGGTAATTAAAGTTAATGTCCTTAAAACCATCCAATTATAGAATCTGCAAAATACTGAATATCAGAAGAGTATCTAATTTAAATATATAATTTTAAGTATTTAAATTATCATTAAATAATAGTGTTTAATATTGCAAATTGAACCCGTACATCGCAAAACAAAACCTAGACGGACCTTCACAAAGTTCAGTCAACTTGGCTGAATAATTAAAAGTTTTAATTTTTATCATTTTCGACTGTTTAATTTTCGATATTTTCAATATAAATCGGGAAAATCAAAAAATTATGCCGATCCTCGATTCACCACACAGGCGGACCTTCATGCAGAACTTGAATGGGCATTTCGTTGAATGGGCTAAGCCCGGACTTTGCCACAAAGAGACTTTGTCATCTCTGTGCCACCAGTTGTCCCCAAAAACGATTCTTTAAAGACCCCGCAATTAAAGCAAATAATCCATCGCGCAATTTAATCAGTAAAATGATGATCTTAGCGTTGCATAAAAATAATTAATGCTTTATGTCAGATGCAGTTGCCTTGAGAGTACTAAGGTCAAGTGTCGAAAAGAGGACCTGTATGCTGACCCAATATGGAAATGTGGCTATATCGTAGCATTGAAAGAGCCCAAGCTGGCTTTTCCACAATTTATTTCACTATGAGCACAGACGATAACGCAAAGCAGCGGTCTCACACTGGATCCTAGGCAGCCAACGCATCTGACCCTATGCGGCATAAAAGTACATTCACAAGCAGATTGCAAAACCACTCATTGGCTGCGTGAAGGAGGAAATGATTCACTGGAGGAGGACGAAACTTGTTGGCCTATCAGTGGCCTGAAGCTGCCAGCGCTGCACTTGGCTAGCGTGGCTGTTGTAGAGGCGGCACTGCCCGCTCCCCTTCAGCAGGACTGCGGAAAAGCAGTTCCTGCAAATGCTCACCAGACCTCATGCTTCCTCCGCTGCATCTCCAAGAAAGGCCATCCCTCTGCGGCCATCTTTCTTGCCCTTATTTCGGCCGCATGGCCTAGGTTATTACTGCTAGCAGAGAGGAAGAGCGCACAGATTGAGGAAGCAAGCTTCGGCACAGGAGCCGTCAGCCTGTACCCCGTCCAAGATCCTCAATAAGGAGGGGCGATGATTGCGCGGAGAGAAGGGGCACTGGCCAACTGCAGCAGGGCACCGCTTCGAGCGGCAGCTGGGAGATCCACGTTGGGCACAATCACAGCACCCACTTCACTCTCCATCGGACGTTGCCATTCTGAAAATTTGATATGCCTTTAAAGAGGCATAGTAGAGCTGCAAGCTGCGCGAGCGAGCCCATTCCTGCGTATTTTTCGCCCAAATCGGTGGAGTTACATAAAAAAGGATGCAATGGCACCTATGGGCGATAGCTGATATTACCCTTTGTTTTGGCGCACTCTGAAACTGCGCGCCAAAACAAACTACAACAATCATATTAGCATTTGTATTTCTTTTACTCGAGGAAACGCTTTTAGGGAGAACAGGTTTGCTTTTTCCTGCCAATTCTACCAGTTATTGTTTAAGGGGTTTTGGGTGTCAGTTTTGTATGCTCCAATAAAAATACTCGGAAAAATTATTGAGTACAAACATGACTCTCCCCTCTCCAGATTTCGAAGATTGGGAAATTTTTGGCTGACACCTGGTTTCCCCCCCAACTCCACCTCCCCCCCCCCCGAAGCAATAACCCCCCCCCCCCTCATGAAAGTTTCCTCCCCATGAAGGTTTCCCCCCATGAAGGTTTCCCCCCCCCCCAAGAATTTTACCTATACCCATACACCCTGCGCTAACTCGTCCCCTAGTTGATACGGCTCAGCAGTAAAACTATGTGAAAATAGGTGAAATTGTGTCTTGGGGGGGGGGAAACTAGTCGTCAAAATCGAGGACTAGTTTCCCCCCCCCCCCCCAGAGTTTTGACGACTAGTTTCCCCCCCCCCCAAGACACAATTTCACCTATTATCAACTAGGGGACGAGTTAGCGCAGGGTGTGTGGGTATAGGTAAAATCTTGGGGGGGGAACCTTCATGGGGGGGGTCATCCCCTTGGGGGGCCGGTAACCCTCCATGGTGGGGGGGTTTTGGCCATGGGGGGGGGGAAACTAGGTGTGAGCCAAATTTTTGACCCCAAAGTGGGGCCCGAAGGGCCCGCTTCGCGGTCTATACACATGACTGACTTTTTGTGTTTATATATATATTTCTGTTTAGAATAGCAGGGACTTTTTGTTCCGGAAAGCGAGACAAATTCAAAATTCATGACACAAATTTCCCATTTGTTTAACTTTGAGATCTCAACAATTAGCGATTTGCAAAATTCAAAAAGCATTATGCTCACAATGTGCTACTTTCAGCTGATTAAACTAGTCTCTGCTCCCAACACGCAATCCAGGATGCCATATTTTACCATTTCATTAACTCAATGCACTTCGCCGTCTCCATTGCGCTTTGCGCCATTATACTTTGCGTTTTCAAAAAAGAGCACTGTCATTGCCGATACATTACCCCTGAAGCTTTGCACTTCATGCACTCTCCAGATTTTGAAGTTTAGAATTTTTTTAAGCGAGTTTGCTATTTGATTTGAAGAGGAGAGAAAAACTAACTGACGCCGAAAAGGTTCTTGCACTGTCCGATCATCTTGATGGAGCCCGACCGGTGATTTTCAGATGGTACGAGAGGGAGGCTTGAAGTGGCATAGAAGCGGCACTTCCTGCATCAAGTTGCCTATATTGGGATAAAGCGAGCAGAGTGTTAGTGATGTTTCATTACCTAGCCCCTCTATTTGCTTCAGGTGTATCAATAAAACATGTAAGGTATAACAAATAAACAAGTTAAATTTTGTCTTGTTGAGTAAAAATAAAACAATTTTATAATTTTTTATAAAATCGAAAGATGCTAGATGACAATATACTTGAAATTTTGATTTAGAGCTTAGAATTTTAATTATGTAAAAGAATATGCAATAAAACTGCAAAAATAACTGCAAACTTTAACCTTTGGTGTTTTACAGCAAAAGCGAAATTAAATAAACTAAGAATTACGTGTTTTGGCAAATTGGTTCAGGTTTGGCAAATGGTGCTATTTTTGCGTGGCCGCAGGCCGCCTGCCGCAGAGGGCAGGACATTCAGAGCTCTGGAGGCCGGAGGGCATGGGTGCGGAGGCCCCAGAGCGTACCCTATAATGTGACGCGTACGGGCCGTAGCACCCGTGCCCGGAGGCCGGAGGAGCTCTGGCGCCCTGCCCAAAACGGCGGGCGGCCAAGGTCAGCTTAAGCAGTTACCCCATTTTTGCATCCGTCTATTTTTGCACCCTGTTTTACAACAAAATTGGCTGATTTTTTTTGCATGAACGTCGATCTGGGTGGTGGCTCGGGACGATTTTTGGTGCTTGGCGTAATTTTTTTTGATTTTTGCGATTTTTTTTGATTTTTGCGATTGTCAAGTTAATGAAAATTAAACATCTCAAAATAGTGAAAATTCGTTACTCTTAATTTTTTAAACAAAACTGGCTCAATTTTTCTGAATATATTTATCTAAACGATGCCCTGGGATAAAGATGGGCAAAAATTATATTCTTGTTGCAAAATTAAAACTTAAAGATAAATATTTAGAATAAAATATTGAAAATTAGAATTTAGTAGAATTTTCAACACTATGAGTTTATATTTTGCAGATTACACGCCGTAAAGGTGGAAAATTCATTTAAAATATAAAATGATATGTTTATTGTGCAAATTTTATTAGTTTGAATTAGTTTGAATGTAATATAAATGTAGTAAATGACAACTAAG